>CM074965.1:14275138-14291519 GCA_037577455.1 Pangasius macronema | reverse complement strand
ATCTTAATCTGGCCTCCCTAACTTTGTCCCCCAAACGTCCAACATGAGCTGTCCCTCTGATGTACTCGTTCCTAATCAGAGATAGGTATATTAAAGGTTATTATTATATATATTAATTGTTATTTACTTTATTGTTGATTATTCCCTGTAGTTACAGTATTTTATTTCTATTGATACACCCGTTAATTCATTGTAATTTAATCCTAACCTTGTTTGCTGTTGTTGTTGTTGTTGTTGTTGTTGTTGTTGTTGTTGTTGTTGTTTCCAACAAGCTCAAGCCAGTTTGCGGGATTTCAGCGGACCTGGCAACCCTGCACCCTGGCCCTGGCACTTGCTTTTTGTGAGGGTAGTTTTACTGCCGCCTGCAGGAGTGAAAGGGAACATGCATCCGGACTGCATCACTCACTGCAAACACTGCAGCAGCTGCTCTTTGTTCGCTACAGTTCACTGCAGAAGGAGAGGGTCTCTGATCATGTTTTTGTGTTTTTTGTGTAAATGTTTGTATACTGAGTAAAATCTAAGGTCCCCTCATTATACTTGGTATAATATATATTCCTGGTATAGCTGATATAGTAGCATATATTTCCATTAATTGCCTTGCCTGGTTACAGCGTTTAATTGTATAGGGTTTATAGCTAATTGATATATAATTGTGATGTATGCATTGATATAATATCGGCCTGTATGTAGGCTATATTACAATCTCGAAAGATAAATGAATGAAGTGTGAATGAATGGCAGTATATGATATGATATGAAGAGTGTAATATAATAATAATAATGCAATAAGTTTGGGGTTTATTTTATTTATTTTTTTTTTTTTCTTTAAATGTAATAAGTTCTCACAGTGAGATTTTAGTCTGCCATTGTGATTCAGCTCATGCGGGTTTCCGGGAGCTCCTGGCTGTGGGCGGGAGAGTGCGAGCACGAGAAACTCCGCTGCCCGCGCGCGCGACCCCCCCCCCCCTACCTCAAAAAGCCCCCCCGCCCCCAACGGTGCCCGTCGTCTCGCGCCGTGACGTCACAGAGCGGCATGAGCTGTCCCCGCCGCGCTGGTGCTGAAAACAAGATGGCTGTGCGCGTGCGAGCGGAGGACTGACGAGCGAAGCTTGCACGAGACGTCCCGAGCAGAACAGACACGGAAACCCGCGCGCCTGAGAGGACAAACTAAACCCAGAAGATTCTGAGCTGAAAATCCTCTCATCTTTTTTTTTCTACTCAAAAGGCGTCAGGGCAGGAGTGTGTGTGTGTATGTGTGTGTGTGTGCGCGCGCGCTGAACGCGGGGCGTGTGTAAACCGGACATCACCGAATCGCGGCACGTCCAGGCTGTCCCGTTCTCGACCGGCGATCTGGTAGAGGACAGCGGAGGACAGCAAAAACACACCGAGCCTCTGAGAAGCGATGTCACTTCTGTGTGTTGGAGGTGAGTTACAAAGCACCTCCAATTAAATATCTGCATGTGTGTGTGTGTGTGTGTGTTTCATAAATGTCCCAGTGTCCTGCTAAAGTTTGTTAGTCCGCTCTGTAACACTGAGTTAAGCTCTTTATTGAGAACTCGGAATAGCACCTTTTCTCTTTCACAGCTAGCAGCTCAGATCTGTGTGTCTATAAACTGCTTTCATAAATAATTACTGCTGTTGTACAGTGCGCTCTCAGCTCAATGAGACTTCATTCATAATCTGAGCGGATTGAAAAGCTACTTTTTGTTCTTGTTTTTCATCTGAATTCATTCCATTTTATTGCTGTTTGTTTTTCCTGTTTTGTTTTGTTTTGTTATTTTTTTTGACCCAGTCATTAAGCGGGTAATTTATTACGCAATTAGATTAATGACTCACACCTGTGAATCAGCCTCTTTTACTCAAATGGAGCTCGTGATTGTTTGCCACAGGGTTTATTTATTTATTTATTTATTTATTTAATCCCATCGGTATTCCTGTGGCTCTGAGAAAACTGAGTCAGAAAAGGCGGAGAGCTGCAGCACTGTTGCAGGTGAAAGCCGTCTCTCTCTCTCTCTCTCTCTCTCTCTCTCTCTCTCTCTCTCTCTCTCTCACTCTCTCTCTCCGCGGCCGCGAGGGAATCCCGTGGGTGGCTGATCTGTGCGCGCGCCTCCAAACCGCCATTCACGAAAAACGTTCACGCGCTCTTCTCTGCTCCATTCACGAAATCACACTGCAGCGATAAAGCACAGCGGTGTTCAAACGGAAGCGTCTGGGTTTCTATCAAATTAAACTTTTACACTAAGTGCTAACGAGGATGTGTGTATGAAGTGAGGGTGTGTGCATGAAATGAGGATGTGTGTATGAAATGAGGATGTGTGTATGAAGTGAGGGTGTGTGCATGAAATGAGGATGTGTGTATGAAGTGAGGGTGTGTGTAGGATGTGTGTATGAAATGAGCATGTGTGTATGAAGTGACTGTGTGTGTATGAATTGAGGATGTGTGTATGAATTGAGGATGTGTGTATGAAATGAGGGTGTGCGTATGAATTGAGGATGTGTGTATGAAGTGAGGGTGTGTGTAGGATGTGAGTATGAAGTGAGGATGTGTGTATGAAGTGAGGATGTGCATATGAAATGAAGATGTGTGTATGAAGTGAAGGTGTGTGTAGGATGTGTGTATGAAGTGAGGGTGTGTGTATGAAGTGAGGATGTGTGTATGAAATGAAGATGTGTGTATGAAGTGAGGGTGTGTGTATGAAATGAAGATGTGTGTAAGAAGTGAGGGTGTGTGTAGGATGTGTGTATGAAGTGAGGATGTGTGTATGAAGTGAGGATGTGAATATGAAGTGAGGGTGTGTGTATGAAGTGAGGATGTGAGTATGAAGTGAGGATGTGTGTATGAAGTGAAGGTGTGTGTAGGATGTGTGTATGAAGTGAGGATGTGTGTATGAAGTGAGGGTATGTGTATGAAGTGAGGATGTGTGTATGAAGGTTTTCAGTCAGTCAGGTCATTCATTAGTCATCCAAAAGCAAAGCTGAGAAAATCCCATGCATGCTGTGTCTGAAATCACTCCCCCAGTAGTGCACTATATAGTGAATAGGGAGCGAATTCTCTGAGCGACTCTGAATGCATTGTATTGTATTATATATTCTGAATGTATAGTAGTTACGCTTGTCACTACAGCATAATTCTGACTTTGGTCCTGATATACAGAATAGTATCACAATACCTGATACCAAAACAATACCATATAAATAGCGTTTGTGCTTTACAAGGAGCACATGCGTAGTATAAATTCATCCTGTGGGCAGCACTGCCTATACAATGTCATATTAGCATGTGCAATTTGAGTCATGGGTGGGTACCGTCACTGCCTCACAGCTCCAGAGTCCCCGGTTCGAGCGTGAGCTCAGATTACTTTCTGTATGAGGTTTTGAGTGTCCCTCAAATGCAGAGTCTGTGTTGGTCTCCTCTGAGTGCTCCAGTTTCCTCCTACCTCCCAAAACCATGACAGTAGGTGGATTGCCTACGCTTAGGTGTGATTGGGAGCTTGAGATTTACTAATGGCATCCCATCCAGGGTCCATTTGTGCTTCATGTCCAGTGTTCTCAGAACCACTACAATTAGCCCTGACCAGGATAAAGCAGTTACTGAAGATGAAGATGAATTTGATTCATCTACAGGCTATAATGCAATATTAGCGTGGTGCTTTGATACTTTGCGTAACACTAGTACCAGGACAGAGATCCGAGATGACAGTAGTAAACACTCTTTGACAACCTTTCCAACTACAACTCTTTGTACCTTTCCAACTACAACCCCCTTCACTGATGGTGAAATCCCACAGTGTTCCTTAAGCTCATCTAGCTGCAAGTATGGCTCAGCTTGATCTGCCACCCTGGAAGACACAAGGAAGACAAGCGTCAATGCTCTTTTCTGTCCTGGCACCAAGATTCTCCCTCTGTCACTTTAATAAGCACTTAAATGGACACTACTAGAGAAAAAACACATTACTCATTGTTCAATTAGTGGAAGTGGAAGTGACTTTGTGGCCAAGTGTGGTGACCCATACTCGGAATTTGTGCTCTGCATTTAACCCATCNCAGAGAGCGCTGGTCATTCACTCCCCCACCTACAATCCCTGCCGGACCCGAGACTCGAACCCACCACCTTCGGGTTCTCAGACCATTAGGCCACGACTGCCCCCTTATTAACTTTATTAATTATTAACTTGTTCCATTATTAGATATCAACCAAATACGTTAAAGCATCCAGAGCATGAGCGCACTTTTAAAACTCACTTAAAGGGAAAATCCACCCTGACTGATTTGCATATTAATCTTTATAATTAACATATGATCTTCATTGAATCTTCTGCATTGAATTTTTTAGTTTAAACTCCTTTCAATTACATGTTTTCACCTCCATTATCTGTGTCCTACATTACCCACAATGCCGATAGTGGTGCCAGTGGGATTTAGCACTTAATTTATCTCTACCTAAAGACAGCAATGCAGCAGTGCTTTAGTTTTTTAGGCTGTCCTTTAGCTCTCTCACCTCTATCACGCTCATCATCTCGTACATCACTAACTAGCCGAGCAGAGTCTTTGCTGTATAGCTGCATTGCATTCTGGAACTTTGAGTCCAGCATTTGCTGTCTCCACACCAGATGTTACAGTGAATTGTGTGTGTGTGTGTGTGTGTGTGTGTGTGTGTGTGTGTGTGTGTGTGTGTGTGTGTGTGTGTGTGTGTGTGTGTCAGAAGCTTGTTCTGCCTCTTACAAGGAAATCCTGACAGATTTGTTTCGAGATCCGTTTTTAAGAAATCACTCTCTACTTTCGTTCTGCCTAACAAATCAGCGAGAGAGGATGTGCATGAGTAAGGTCTATGAATAAGGTCACAGCTTATGTTTCTCTGCTTAGAGTGAATAATGAATACATGAATAACGTGGAAGGAGGCGATGTGATCGATGCCATATTCTTCTTCTCTCTTGGTGATATTTCTGAGCGTTTATAGCAGTCCGAGTCTCCACGCTCTCTCTCTCTCTGCATTAAACTTGCCCTGCATTTGTCTGGATGGACGTTATCTAATAACGCTGTTATTTTGAAGAAGCAGGATATGAACTGACGGTATCAATGGAAAGAAAAATGTTTGTGTGTTAGGTGTGTGTGTGTGTGTTCTCACCCACACACCTTCATCTCTTGCTCACACCCACAGGGGACTTTAATTATACAGTCACATTACATAAAATACAGATCTTCCATTGGGTTTATGGTGATGTAATCCTTTTGCATTGTCTTTTGTATTGCAAATGCTATAACATCCTAATCTTATATTCCACACATGGGAGTGTAGGTGGATTTATGTAATATGCCGTGAGCTTTATAGGCTAGTTATTCATCTTGCAGCCCACAATGGCCTCGAATTCAGTATCGATACCATACCAGCAGCTTGATATTTAATAGCAGCCTGAGCAGTTTAAATCACAGCCAGTGGTTTTCAGTATTTAGTAGAAACTATAATACAATGGGGCACAATAAGTTCTCTGTAAAGGCTTTTAATGAGTGGTTAAAACACCCTTACTTTATATTTACTTTACATTTTATTATCGTAACTTTCAATCCATATACTCAGTTCCCTAAATCTAATGTAGCTAATCAGCTCACAGGAACCAACATGTGCTAAAGCAGTGTTATTGTTACAGTTTTAAGTGTTGTTTTCCCTTTAAGTAATAAGCACTATGAGACAATATTCACTCATTTGTATAATCAATACACTCGTTATCAGTGAGTTATATATAATCTGGATTATGATTGCATTTTTGATATCAACAAATCATATTTTGTTTATATAGCACTGAGTGTGCCATAAACTGCACAGTAGCTGCCACTTAACTGAGATAATGCAGTGTTCTCTGTTATTTACACATCTTTTTATTTGTTTAAAATGTTTGCTTTATTTGTTTTTTTATGTGTTGTTTATTTGTTTGTTTCGTTTTGTCTGTCTGTTCTGTTTGTTTGTTGTGTTTATATGTTTGTTTGTTTATTCATACATTTGTTTTATTTGTTTTGTTGTTTGAAGCTGGCAGTAGGACTAAACAAAAAAAGCTAAACAGATAGCTAGACTTATAGCTAGCTAAACATATAGCTAAACATACAGCTAGTCAGTTGAGGTTATGATGTCCAGGGAGAACTTTAAAAAAAAAAAAATTTTTGTGTTAAACCAAAACTCTTAACTTGCAATGCACAATGTTGCATCCCAGTTTTCTGAAGCTAGTTGTATATAAGTTAATGACTAGATTTTCACTAATGCGTTTAAAAGATACTTTTAAAAAAGGCGTAGCTAATCGAAGCCTCTATTTTATTTCATACTTTTTTTAATCATAACATTATAAACCACATTAACCAGTTAGATTGCAAGTAGTCGAAGTATTCAAACGTGTAGTTTTGGATATGGATATTGGTGACAATAAATCTGTTTTCTTAAGATATTACCACATTTTCTGCACTTACCCAGCCACTGTAATGCATAACTGCAGGAAAAGTGAAAATATAAAGTCTAGAAAGCTTAAATAATCAATCTGGATTGAATGTCTTGAAAACATATAGCAATTCTTAATGAGGAATGGGTAAGAACATTGTTTTAAGAAATCTACAAATGGAGTTTTAATCATGAAATCTATAATCAGTGTAGTATCACATTTTCTAACGATCCTAATGAAGCACTGGTCAACCTGTTAATTCTAGGCTTGGGAATTAAACTATCAGCTGTTGTACTGTGTATATGAAAATCATGCCAGTAAAATTCATTAACTGTATTAATGACCAGAATTTGAGAAAACCCAGAGTCAACATCTAACATTTGTTACCCACTAAACCATTTGGACAAACTGGATTTTTTTCAATGGCATTCCAATCATACAATATATCTTTGGATTTATGATTTTTTTTTTTACTGTGTTTAAATATTTAGGCTTTGTACTTGCGCATTGAGAAATGGGCTCTTATTTTTTTCCATTTTAAAAAGGGCAAACTTGTATGATCCTCATTCAATGCAAAAATAGTGCTATCAATAACCCATAGCCAGCTTGGTTTAAAAAAAAAAAAAAATTCAATTCAGTAATTGTAGTAAATATCTTCAGACTCAGAAGGCATATTTAGGCTGGCTTTGAGTGTCTGTCAGCTCGGTGTTCGAGGCTAGCTCATCATTCCCTTCCATTGCATCTTTATAAATGCAATCTCAGGGTTCATTGATTACGACGTATTGTCTGTATGCGGCACTTCCTGACCTGAATTATTTATATTGGCAGTGATTTATGAGCTGGCGTTATTATAAAGAGCCACTTTCCCACTTTCTGCAGTCCCAATTTCTTTGTCATTGATTTCTGACATGTATTGATATATTACAGCTGCCTGTTTTTCACTGCTCTGAACGAAACCTAAGGATCTCATGTGAAACTGCACTGCAGCCTCTGTGCATTTCTTATTGGGGCTTGAATTTCAGCTGAGAAGCAGACAAGAGAGTTATAAGTGGCTTAAAATAGTTTTGGTCAGTTTGCTCAGATACAGCTTGGCTGTTTCCACCTGGACGGTGTCATCAGTTTTGGCGGACTGTGAAGATTTGAAGGGAACAGAGCAGTCTATTTTTAACCACGTTCGGGGACACGTTTAAGCAAACTTTCAAGCTGCTGCAGCTGCAGAAAAGAGGACATTAGTGGCACAGTCATATTTTGTTTTCCTGGTGTGTACTGTGATGCACTTGAAACTAATTAGCTGGAGTAGGTGGAATTAATAGGGTTTCAGCACATGAGCTCCCAAGGAATTTGTCACTGGCTTGAAAAACAATAGTGAAAAAGCTAAATTAGGTGTCACACTGTTCGAGCTGGTCAAGGTTTAGTATTTTCTCACTTTAAAGCTCCAATAAGGGTTTTAAGAAACAAAAAGTATACCAAGTATTAGTGCCATGTTACCCTTTCTAAAGCCACATGAAACTGTGACATACAAAACATGCATTAAATACAAAAAATGAAAATCATCCCCTTAACTCAAATGTAGTTATGATCAGTTAAAGGAAAAATCCACCCTCAACAAGTCACGTATATTACCCTTATAATTAACATGTGATCTTCATTTGTGTCCATGATTTATTTTGTATTGAAATTATGTGTTGACTTTATTGGTTTAAACTTCTTTCATCGACATGTTGGTCTATTTCCACTTTTTTATCGCTTTTCTACGTTACCCACAAACGACAAGCTGATGGTCGATTATCACCTCCGTCACCCTAAATACGACGGTAACTGTATGTAGTCTTGACCCTTCAGCTGACTTGGAATTATGTCATTTTCAACCTGCAACAAAGAGAGAAAAAAGATAGACGCCTCCATGTTTGTCTTTTGTTGCAGCAATGTAGCCAGCTAGCTGTGGCCCCGTTCACACCTGATATTAACATGCATCCTGGGTGATTGTATCACAAGTGGACAGGTGAGACGCATAGCCGTTCACACCTGGCATTATGAACGCATCTTCAGTGACCACTTGTGATTGGATTTCACACATCTTTTCCTCTGGAGGAAGGCTATCACACACATTTATTACATCATGTCTTCCGCTGCATTTATTTTCAGGCCGAAATATCCCATAAATCACATTTCATGCACTTGCGTGGACTGTTTCAAACATTTTAATCGCGTAACTTGTAAATGAATGAGAAATGAGACGACGAATGAAGCTATGAAAAGCAGCTGCATCATCTCGGAGAGCTCTGTTGTTCAGCATGATTTCCAAACAGTCTAGCAATGATTATGTATTTTCCGGCCAGGCAATGACGCAGGCGATTAGTTGGTCCTTCGTTGATGTGCAGGATGCAAGACGCATTCGCATTCACACTACAAATGTGATGTGACTATATGCGTCCCAGACCACCTCCGAATGTGGCTTGAATGATCGGATCGCAATGCTTCTTTGAGACACATTTGACCCTGTTCCCACCTGTACGTGGCGCTGTCCACTTTAACGGGATGCACGTTAATGCCAGGCGTGAATGCGTGCCATGTGTAGGTCTTCAAAACAGTGAACTGTATAGTCAGTGTAACTGAATTAACCAGCTAACACTGTATGTCTGTATGTTGATTGATCTACAGCAAATACTTGTGTATACAGCATAACTTGTGTAGAAGTAAAGAATCACTACTGTGTCTGCTGTTGATTCAACTTTCTGAGTAGTTAGAGAGGGTGTTTTCTTTGCTAACTTCTCGGGGGAATAACAAAAGTACAGCAGCAACCATCCAACAAATCAGCACCAGAATCACAAAACACTTCACACATATTTCAATATAAAAATATCTAATGTGTTTCAGTGTGAAGACTTCCTTTAAAATATTTACCCCTATATTTTTCCGTCTCATAGCTTAACACTTTCCAAGTACGATTGTGATAAGACACGGGGTTTGTGACTTGGATATGCTTGCACTGCTGGAAACTGATAGAATCATTATGAACATTCAGAAAACTGTGTGTCATTCCATCTTACTCATTCTCTCTCTAACACGCATAAATTAGAGGTAGAGAGTTTGACGTGACCAGAGGAAGTGTCTGCGCTGAGGGAGCCATTAGGAGATATAACTTCGCTGAAGAACAACACGTACCCAGCTAATCAGGTAGACTGGTTTTCCTCAGTGATGTCCGAGCTCTCTGGAGACGAGCACGTGTGAGCTTAATTAGAACAGGCGCAACCTAAATGGCTCCAAATTAGCTCAGCAAAAGGCCAGGGCTTTGCTCTGTGTGGTGCTGGGTATGAACCTGATCAATTGGCTTAGTGCTTATATGAAGCTAATAGAGGATGGTGAAGAAGGGCATGACGAGATGAGAGAATGAGGCTATGGAAAATGAGGGATGGGATTTGTGCTCCATCACATGTAATATGTGTACCAACGCGGTACGACCCTCTACCTCATCCTAACACCATGTCCCAAAACTCATCGCATCGATACGACTATGTACGTTATGAAAAAGAAAAATTTCTATTATCAGGCTCTTCAGAAACATGCTGTGTGTATACAATGTGCGTATACAGGTACAGCATTCATGTTTTATACTGGAGCTTTGTGGCTAATGTAGCTAACAAGCAATGGAAGTCTATTTCATGTAAATTTGTATCTGCCTTAAATCATGTCCAGTTCTTAAAGGAAAGCTCCACTCATTACATATGTTCCAACTTTAGTGATGCTGGAGCTCATTTTTTGGTTGTTGCTGTATTTTCGTTATTCCTTTGAGAAGGTAGTGGTTGTCTGGGGGACGTTGTTAAGGCACTTACAAAAGTAGGAGGAGAAAAATCAGTGATCTTAAACATAAGTGAAAACAATCAGATTTTGTTGTTAGCGTCTAAAAACACAAGAACAACACTCACCATTCTCCAGTGACATTCAACATCATATTAATGAGAAATCTGGAGTCGAATGAGTGGAGGCAACAAAAGCTGGCGCCAAGGTTCAACAAATTGGCGCAGCTATGCGACGCAGTCGCGCCGTGAATACCGTTACTAAGTCGAACCTATCAATTTCGAAATGATCTACCACAACTGTCGTAATAATCGAACTTTCAGTTTCCTTTGGATGGTGATCCATTTGAGCAGATTGTACAGATGAGGAGGTCAGAGAGTTAGACTAAATATTAAGCCATGAATTTAAGGGGTTACAATGTGAAACTGCAATACAGAGATTCGGTTAAATCTAAAACACAGCTTCATGTCTTGCAGTTTGAAGTCTCACCCCAGGGGCCGTGTAGAAATGGAGAGTTTAACTTGTCCTTCGGATCTTTTTATCTCTGAATGCCCGTCGGCAGTGTGATCAGTTGTAGTGACAGTGGCTGACAGGAGAAAAGCTCTGGGAATTCCTGACACTCTGCAGGTGTTTTAACTGAAAGTCAGTGTGTGTGTGTGTGTGTGTGTGTGTGTGTGTGTGTGTGTGTGTGTGTGTGAGGGGATTGAGCGAGAACGTATGTCCTGGATGTGCTTGAATCACTATCTCCTTCTCTTTCTCTTGCTCTCTCTCACTCTGCAGTACTCCGTTAGGTCAGAGTTATTACGTCAGTACATATGCCTTATTAATGCCCGCTGCTGCTTGTGCCACGTAATACAGGGCTTGTTAATATTCATATCAAACACATCTTGTTCTCATCTAATCCTTCTTTCTTAACACCTCTCATCTCTATCCTCTCCTCTCATCTTATTGCTTAATCGTTTTCTCTCAGTGCCTCATCGTCATCCTCTCCTCTCGTCTCAAGAAGAGACCTTCGTTTCTATAGCTTTCGAGACTGAGTCGACTTTAGATGTGTGTGTTTGGTGCATGTGTGTGTGTCACACACAAACCACACACACACACGCACACAAACCACACACACACACACATAAGCACACACAGGCACACACACAAGCACACACACACAGTTTCACAGGCTGTACATATTATATTTCATCTCCACACTCCACTAATGAACACTTTCATTCATCTTTGTTTCAGTGTTTTGTGACTGCAGTATCATCTGTGTCACGCATCACGTTCACTCAGACACGTTTCTGTCGGTTGGCTGCCAGCAAGTGTTTTTTTTTTTTCTTTTCCTTTAAAAAAGGGACAGAGCTGAGCTGTGCTGTAAGCAGTAATCTGCAGGATTAATTTCACACAGTCTGAAGAAAGCCCAGGAGAGCAGCTGCAGAATTGGCATCGCTCAGAAAACAGGAAACAGATTGAGCCGCCATTGAGCCATAGAGCAAAAAAAAAAAGAGAGAGAGAAGAGGAAGAATATACACTCATTGGCCGCTTGAATAGGAACACCTGTACACTTCAGGCAATTATTGATAAAATTATCCAATCAGCTGATCATATGCATAAAATCATGCAGTCGATATGGGGAACCAGAATGTGATCGCAGTGATTTGGCATAGAAGCTGCTGATCTCCTGGAATTTTCACCCATAACAGAAATGTCTTACACAGAATGGTACGAAAAACTAAAAACATCCGGTGGGTGGAAACTCCTAGTTGATGAGAGGGATCAGAGGAAAACGGCCAGGCTAGTTCAAGCTGACAAGAAGGCTATGGTAACTCAAATAAGCACTCTTTACAACCGTGGTGAGCAGAAAAGCATCTCAGAACACACAAGACATCAAAATTTGACGTGGATGTGCTACAACAGAAGAAGAGCACATCGGCTTCCAATCCTGTCGGCCAAGAACAGGAATCTGAGGCTACAGCGGGCACAGGTTCACCAAAAGTGGACTGTTGAAGGAAATTTTGTCCACCACACAGTAGTCGTACCACTTAAATACGTAACACGACGAGGGTGTACTCGTCACGGAGTCTCTGGAAGTCAGATTTCCTGCTTATTATTCAGTTATTCATCTTAAATCACATTATTCAGTAACTATGAATTATTCAGGACTACAGTGAAACTAATAGCAAAGGTATGTAGTTATGACAGTGGGACAATGTTAAATGATCAAATGCTGCTGTTATAGAAAATTAATCAACACTGTCTGACCAATCAGAATTAAGAATTCAGCAGCGCTGTGGTGTAATATGAAATAAGAAACCGCTGACTTGATCGATAAATGCTAAAATTATATTCACAAATCAGTTACATCACTTAAATACAAACCTGAATATGAAATCTTAAAAAAAAAAAAAATCACTATGTTTTCATGGTAAGGTTGATCTTTGGATCAAATTGGGAATCTGGTGATTTCAGGTTGCATTTGTATAAACTGAAATGAATTCTTTGTTATAACGAGTGTAGCACGGAGTGAGTAGAGGGACTGATTCTTTGTCTGTCTTTCTTTTCTGCAGTGAAGAAAGCCAAGCTCGATGGACCCCAAGGTGAGTAAAGTTTGACTCAACACCAGCATTACTCTTGATTCTAGACACGACTCTGACCAACTGAATTTGTGTGTGTTTGTGTGTGTATTTATTGTTGTAAGTGACCTCCTTATGCTCTTCCCCCTGTAGAGAAGTTTAACACGTATGTGAGTCTGAAGGTACAGAATGTTAAGAGCACGACGATCGTAGTGCGGGGCAATCAGCCAAGCTGGGAGCAGGACTTCATGTTGTGAGTCTCTCTCTCTCTCTCTCTCTCTCTCTCTCTCTTTTCACCTCCTGCATTTTATGCTCCTCATCTGTCATGTTATCTTCTCCTCATTTTCTCATGTTTCATCTACCATTTTCTTTCCACAACCCAGTTGTCCCATGATTCCTTTTCACCCCCCCCCCCCCTTCCCCCCATTTTTATTATCTGGCTTTGTTTTTAATTGATTTTTAATTGATTGCAAACAGGAATGCAACAGAAATATCTGTTCCCAGAGACAGAATGTTAGATCACTGGCATTACATTACTGGATGTTTCATCAGGTCCAGTTCTCATTATAGCCCATTTTGAAGTGATGTTTTAGACGTCTTTAGACATACTGATTGTTTTTACTGCTGCGTTTGTTAAACTGACTGCTTACCCAACATGATCTTTATAGGCAGATGCCAATGCAAGGTGTGAAGGTAACCTAAATAAAGTTTTTCCATTTCCTTTTGGTGAAATGTATTTATGTTTTCTTTAACTTGAGGTGTCTTTTTTACCCAACTACTGTGAGTTGAGTCATATACATGCATGATAGATTCGCTCACAGATAGCTGGTTTTCACGTTGGGTTATAAAAATCCTCAAACAGTTGCAAATGGCAGACCTGCTTTTATAAGTGCAGAGTAAAAGACAACTGGCTTCATATTTAACTGACAGAGTCGATCAGCAAAAAAAGAAGCAAAAGTACATTTCTTTTTTTTTCTATGTTCCCAGGATTCTACGTACAGAGCATGACTCAGCTCAGACTTGTTCATGCACACACTCATGCAGTCCAGCTGCCCTCATTCACTCCCTCTCTTGCACTCTTTCACCTCCCCCTACTTCAGTGCCCCCACCGTTTACTCACTCACTCAATCATGATTCGCTCTCCTCCTCTGTCTTTTGGGCTTATTTTAATTCACACTCCTTTTTTTTCCTGTCAGCCCATTCATTCTTGCATCCCTCATCTTGCTCACTTTCATTTCTTCTCTTGCTTTCCTTTTCACTCGTTCATTTTGTCAGTGATCCAGTGGAGTACAATGTGCTAGGAGGAGTGTCGTGTTTGTGTGTGTGTGTGTGTGTGTGTGTGTGTGTGTGTGTGTGTGTGTGTGGGACTTCAGAGCACTGGGCTTGGAGTGCTGTCGTGCCAAGCTTGTTATGTAAGGCTCTGTGGAGATTCTCCACTGTGTTGTGAGATCTGGGACATGTCCATAATGTTCACATCTCTGACCACACCAACACACACACACACACACACACACACACACACACACACACACACACACACACACACACACACACACACACAAACACACACACACTCTCTCTCTCCCACAGCCACATGGCCATAATTAGCACTCACTAACTCGCTTCACTGCTGCCTCTTGCAAAAAAAATCATACGGGTGATTAATGACTGGTTTAAGGCACTGAAAGCTCCATTTATGTTGAAAACATGATTTGATTATAGCAAAAAAGAAAACACAGAGGCTAATCCTATAATGTGTGAAATGTTTAGGTTTCAGTAAGTGCTACAGGCTTCCATAAAGGAATATTCCATCAGTTTTCTACCTAGTCACTATCCACTGCATCTGCAGTAGATAATCTACATAATGTAGATGAAATGAGAGATGAGATTGGTGTAACTCTGGTGATGAGGAGGTTGTTTGTCTTTGCTCTACGTTTGCAGATAGAAAATCCCCCAAAAAAATTTGAGCTGCTTGTGTGACTTGACTGTATGAAATCACAGTTGAAGTGGGACGTAACATCATGTACCAATAAAGACTCAAAAACAGTTTTTGTTAGTTAGTTGTATTAAAATGCTGGAATGTTGGCGATGAAATGTTTTCCAATCTTGAATTAAATTTCATTATATTTGCACACTGACAAGATTTTTCTCCATGGAGCAAGTTATTCTCCAGGTTTGTTTTTCTCGATTGCCTTCCAACTAGCGTCCTGATTGCTTGATGTCTAAAATGTTGATCTTTTTTCAACTTCTTCTGTGGCAAAAAAGAGGACACTTTGTGCCCACTTCCTGTCAAAACTTTTCCTATGAAGTTTTATCCAATTTTGCAATGTTTGAAGCAATGTAATACGAAGTACTCAATGAAACAATCATACAAATTCAAGCTTAATATACAAATACCTGAAATTCTTTCATATTTCACATGAATGTTTATTGATTGCCACAAGAACTACCCTTAAAATTTCCATTATATATAAAAGCATTTTTGTCCTTTTCTCGGTACAGGGCAATGTGTTGAAATTGCTGTTCGTGGTAATATGTATGTCTATTATTAATCCAATGTTTAATCCAACTTTTCGTGACCGCATAAGGAAATTACTAAAGAAAGTAAGGATGTATACCTCTGTTAGTATTGATCTTTTAGGCTGCATTTACATACTGTACTAGTTTGTGGATCTACAGTATAGTACAGTGGAGTGTCGTTTCACATGCAGCTTTCATCTGCCTCTGTTCATTTTCTATATATTTTCCACTTACTCCAATCCATTCTTCTCTTCCTCTTTTCCTCCATCTTCCTCTCTTGCTTTAATAATAAATTTACGTCCTGCTGTGTTGTAATTGAGCCGCGTCGTGTTCCTCGCAGCCCTGCTTCCAGCTCTGTTTTCTATCCGCTACCATTTACTATAACGCAAGTTAATGTAATTACATAACAGAAACGTACTTACAAAATCAACACAGCATGCTGCTGGCAATATCATCGACATAGTTCCAATGAATTAGGGAACAATTTATATTATACTCCTGTTATAGTAGTAAGGTCTCGACAGTGAGAGAGAGAGAGAGAGAGAGAGTCTCTCTCACTCTCTCTCTTTAATTTAGCAATGCTTTATTACTATGGATAAAATGTTGTAATGTAAAATTATTTGTATTTTTTGTCCCCCGGTGCTTTGGCAGTAATGTACACAATTAAACATAATATGTAAAGAACAAGAATGTGAATAATGTGCATGAAGAAAAATTCGTGTGTGTGTGCAGTGAGATAAACCGGCTGGATCTGGGTTTGACGGTGGAGGTATGGAATAAAGGGCTGATCTGGGACACCATGGTGGGCACCGTCTGGATTCCTCTGCAGAGCATCCGCCAATCAAATGAAGTAGGGGGCAACTGCTTTACATTGTATTGTTCATAATGCATTCATAAGCACTGCATAAATCCTTTATTATTTAGGAAATTTGTGAGGTGATGTAAGTGGGCTCAGCATTAAAATCTTTCACACACATTCAAAGTACTGAGTACAACGTTTGATTCGATCTAATTCAAGTTCAAAATTACATTTGCTGTTTCAAATCAAGGCATAAAAATTCAGATCCACAGTAG
>CM074965.1:14237697-14275038 GCA_037577455.1 Pangasius macronema | reverse complement strand
TCTGGGACACCATGGTGGGCACCGTCTGGATTCCTCTGCAGAGCATCCGCCAATCAAATGAAGTAGGGGGCAACTGCCTTACACTGTCTTGTTCATAACGCATTCATAAGCATTGCATAAATCCTTTATTATTTAGGAAATTTGTGAGGTGATGTAAGTGGGCTTATGTGCTCAGACGTAGCATTGTATAAATCTTAATCTGAGTCTTAATCTGATGAATTGAATTTGAAATTGTGTCGTGCTACCAAAAACTTGATTATTTAAAAAAAAAAATGAACTCAGCATTAAAATCTTTCACACACATTCAAAGTACTGAATACAACAAAACTAAGCTAGATTAAGTTCAAGTTTTAATGTAAACGACAAAGTTTAGTTCCGTATTTTTAAGTCTAGGTGTCATCTCAAAGTCCTGGTGTAATGCATTTTTATTTGAGCTGAGCTCAGCAGATAGTGCACCCATCTCTTTCTCTCTCTCACACACACACACGCTCACGCACACACACCAGCTGCTGAGAGACAGTTACATAAGCACACAGTGGTCTCCTCTAAAGCGAAGCAAACCTTCCTCCCATTTGCAGCTTTAATGTTCTGCTTTATAAATGAGCGTGAGCTTTTTTTTCACTCTGCTTTTATAACTCTGTATGAATAATATATCATCCCTCCTCAATTATGAATCGGCTTTTTGCCTGGCCTGTCCATGGACTTCAGTAAACACGTTTGTGTCTCTCTGATCTGTAACTGAGCTGACGTGGGTGAAGTAAAACTGCTGATGTGAGATGTGATTACAGCAGTGATGACAGCAGAGGACAATATTTGGGTGTTGGCCAATTTTTCATTTAGTTCCCCTCCAGATTCCAGCTGGAGTGATAATGATAGTGCGGATAATGGCTGGTGTGAATATGTTTATTGAGTTATTTTTCATATTAATCATAATGTTCAAGAGTTTTATTTAATAATGCTGTCCTGTGGAGAATATCAAAAAGATGACTCAGAAATATAGAGCTGCATTTTTTTTTTCTTTTGCATAAATTAGTACTAGTACTAAAAAAGAAAGAAAGAAAGAAAAAACACGAAAAAGTCCATTAAATTGTATTAACTGACACTTATCAGTGAGCTTAGTTAATTGTAGCTACTTTGCTGATGTTAGATATGGATATTTACGCCACAGTGCTGTTGAATTCTCAATTCTGATTGGTCAGAAAGTGTTTAATTTTCTTTAAAAGCAGCTCTGGCGGTAGTTCCAGCTCCAAGGCAAATCACAGGTTTATATTTACCACGTGTTAGATTATTTAATAAATACAAAGATATTATTGTTGAGTAAATGTTACTGCAGAAAAATGATGCCTAATTTAAATCATTAATCAATAATTATTCAATATTTATGGAAGGAGTCTCCAGTGTCAGTGCTTTATAACAGGACTTTTGTCGCTTTACGGTTTCTCTGCAACATGACGAGCAGCAAATTTTTTTAATCTTATCAACTTCAAGTGAGAGAAAAAAGAGAGACTGGTGACGGAATGGTATACGAAACTAATAGCAGGAACTAACTTGTCTCACTGATGTTCCACGACATTAAATGTAACAATAAACTGATATAAAATATGATGTGTTGTTAGACAACTTATAAAAATGTAATTGTTGGCAAAATTTAAAAATCAAATGAAATATTGGGTGGTGTGATGCAGCTGTTGCCACCTCGGAGTTGATTATTTTCCTATAAAAGCACATCCTGAAGTGTATTATTCCTCTTATACCACAAAACCAACATTTTGCTTATTTATTGACTTCAGTGCATTAACTCATTAGCTCCCCATTCAGATTTCTGCTTGGTTGCATGCTGAAGCTAACTGTGTTTGTAAAAAATAAACCCATTCAGTTAATGCAACTAGGGAACAGTCTTATTGTGATTCAGAGATTTGCCCCAATCTGCTCCCTGAATTGTTTAATTTGTGTAATAAATAATCATGATTTCAATATTGAACCAAATAATTGTGATTTGTCTCACAATTTGTCTCATGTCATACATCCCTACAGGATTGTGCTACTCAGTCCAGAGGAATGTTACATCATTTTATGTGTGTATTTTCATAGGAGGGTCCAGGGGAGTGGCTGACTCTGGACTCCCAGGTCATCATGGACGATAATGAGATCTGTGGCACCAAAGACCCAACGTTCCACCGGGTGCTCCTTGACACACGCTTCGAACTGCCACTGGGTAGGACCGTTATTTATCAGTCCAACCTGAATCATAACAACAGCTTCCCTGATTCATCCCCACAAACTCAAATGGATCCTCTATTCCTTCTATTCAAAATTTGGTGAATTCAACTATTATGGATCATTTATACAAACTGGACATGAAGTCAGAATCTGTAAATGGTACGAACAGTGCTTTCCAACACACTGGAAAACAGTCAACCTTAGGAAGAGAAAAAAATCAGTTCCATAATCAGTGACCTGGAAATTATTAATCCAGTACCTTAGCTTCAGTGAGTTTCTGCTGAAAAAGGGAGACAGTTCTCAAACACAGAGCACAGCATATGTATCTGTTTACATATGTGCATTTTTTGTTCTTGGCTAGAAACCTGTATTGGCATAAGGTCATAAGGTCACAGGAGGCTCTTCATAAGCAAACAAAGTAACACAGTGTATATGTAGGAGATGGGGTGTGTATGTGTAAACATTTTTTTCTTTTTTTTTTGTTTTAAATATGAAAAGAGCCAAAGTGTTTCCCTTTGGCTACTGAGGTTAAGGTAACCCAATCAAATCCACATCCGTATCGTAATTAATCTACGTGATTATTAATACAGTCACCTTAGTGTTCCTATCATTGACAAACATGTGTGTGGACGTGTGTGTGTGTGCTCCTTGCCACAGATATCCCTGAAGAAGAAGCTCGCTACTGGGCTAAGAAACTGGAACAGCTCAATGCCATGAGAGACCAGGACGTAAGTTCCTTCTCCCCTTAAAGAAGTCACATGAGTCACATGTTTCAAATACCATCCTGGAAATGTCATAATCTGTTAATTAACTTAAGTGTGCTTGTTGTTGTAGTACTCATACCAGGAGCAGCAGGAGAGGCCACTTCCTGTTCCCGGGAGCCAATGCTGTGAGTCATACACTTGCTTATAAAATCAATACCAACCTGTCACACTCAGACATCAGAGGAAGCATGATACATCAAGGAACCTTAAAGCTTCCTGCCTGTAGAAGCCCCTGCAACCTCAAATGAATCCTCTATTCACCACAAGGCTTTTAGACTTGTCTGGATTATGTAATCTTACACTCATCGGATATTGGTTATCTGTATTATGGAAGCTTTCGATGTGGAATTTTGGCGTCACCTGATCTGCAAGGACCAAAGGTCTTTCAATAGTCAGTTGTTTTGTGCTGCTACTCCATGAACATATTGTCGTGTAAGTGGGCACGGATAATTAAATGCAAAATGCCTTGTCAGATTTATCACGACTTTTGTCCAAAATAGTTTCACAATAGTTTTAAATTACTGATTACATTACATTACGTTACTGAAGACATCACTGTATCAGCTTCATACATAGATACTCTGTAGCTGAGAATACTGAAAGGGCTTTGGTCAATACACCTAAAATGTCTGAATGAATCGTGTAAGAGTAATAGATATTTCAGGGATATGGTTTGAGGCCAGAATTGGAGTGGCCAGGCTAACTGCCACCATGTCGCCATCCTCCTGCTCACCAAAAGAAACTATCTTCTCTGCAGTCACTGATGGAGTATAATGCTACACTAATCTTTAATCACAACACCAGGTCAATGAAGCACAAAATTCTCAGCAGAAAAAAAGCTCAGTTCTAACTGCTTGGTAGCTGCTGGATGAAAGAGTGGTTACAGCGTTGATGCTCTGTGTGTGAAGGAGAAATGTAAATGACATTTTATCCACCAGCTAATTCGAGATCAGAGTAGGAATGGAGTAAGCCCTCCTCATGATTGCCTTATGCAGTGCTGACACAGGTCCCAGTGGCCTGGGCCACACTCAGGTGGCCTATCATTGGCTATGGCAGACAGCCGGAGATTGTCATTGGCTACCCGCCAGACCCACACTGTGTTAATCACAGGCTGGTGAGGCATCACAGCCATCTATAATAAAGGCTATGTGATTTCCTCCACTCCATTAGCTGAGAGGAAAAGGAGACATCACTGGGGTGAGTCCAGTAAGGAATAAAACATGACAGGATGTTCTGTTATATTATGAGTCATTATGAGTTACTGTTACTACCTCAAAGTTGATTATTTTTCAATGAAAGCATGTCGCTGAGTGTTTTTCTCCGGCCTTTGGTTTCGTTTAACGGTTACTAATGTAAAAAATTAATTAACTTCTTATTGTACGGTATAAAAAATAGGTAATATAGTTACTTTTATCCAGTGGCAGTTCACAATACATTTTAAATTCCTTTGAAATACTAATTACTTCTTTTGAGGAACCAACTATTTAAAAAAAGTTGCTAGTTTACAGATACAATGTTTGTGGACACCTGACCATCACACCCATATGTGGGCCTACCCGTAACTGTTGCCACAAAGTTGGAAGTACAGTTGTACAATTGTATAGGATTTCTAGCCTTACGATTCAGAACTGTAACTAAGAGGCCCAAATCTGTTCCAGCAATGCCCCTGTGCACAAACGCTCCAGGTACTTCTGTACCAAACGGTTCCAACCTGAACCTCGTGAGCTCACCAGACGTGTGTAAAGTAAAGGAAAGCATCCATCTCCAGATGAAATTCCACCTTAATACATTTTCCAGTGTGCTAGATTTGCAGCAATTCTGAATATACATTTACTTTCATTAAAATTCAGTATGTACAGGTGCTTAACAGGTGGTTTGTTTATCCAACAAATCAATGCTTTAGTCTCAATCACAAGTGTACTTTCTGTGTCTACCCTCTTACAGGTAACTGGAATTTGTGGGGAGACCAGCAGAGTGAGTCACTGTTTACTGTCATTAAGCTGCATGATATGAACAAAGTGTTATATTTGGATTGTCAATTGTTGTAATTGAGACAGAATATTAATCTATGTAATTTTTCCCCCCTCAGAACACAGGCATGTGTTCACCCTTTCCTGTACCCCACCTTACCCCAAAACTATCTATTATGTTTTATAATGACATTAATATAATGTCAAGTAATTTGCAATCAATTATACTGTCTCTTTGGTTTCTTTACCCAGCTGTTTATTTTTCTTCTGTGACTTAGCAAGAGCTTAGCATAGCTACAAGATCATAGCAGTTTTGAGAAAAGATGATGAATAGCCACGTGAAATCTTTTAAACACATTAAATATCCAGTAATATCAGAAATACCACCCATCTCTGCAAGTTGCTTACATCCATATTATGCAGCAGCCATGAAAATATCATGATAATAACTATAAAACAATATAATACATAACCTTCATGAACCTTCTTTCCAACAGCATCACCAAAAGAGAATTAGTGGATCACACACTCACTGCATCACACACACCTTTGCTGATATGGATTAGCAGATGGGCTTGCTGGCGAGGGACCAGTTGGCCTGTCAGCCCATTTGTCATGCCACCCCTCACCCAATCTTGGCTCTCGTCTCCAAAGCATAATGCTAATAAGAGGTTTGAAGCATACTGGAGCTTTGAGCTATGAGTCACAGTCTTCCTCCTTTTCCTCCCTGAGGGCCAGATTTAGCTCTTGTGGTAATCTCATTTTGAAGGGGTAGAGTCCATTGTTGTAAAACACTTGAGCTCATTCTACAGGCTCATATAAAACAGGATTTTGTTTTCTTTTGGCTTTGGCATCATATTTGGCATATAATTGTGGTGAATTGAATGGCAAGCATGCGTGTGAAATTAAATCCCTTTAACTGATACTCACTTCCCACATGTAGACGAGGACCCAGATAGCGCAGTGGATGACCGGGACAGTGATTACCGCAGTGAGACAAGTAACAGCATCCCACCACCATTCTATAGCACATCACAGCCCAACGCCTCCGTCCACCAGTATCCCATGGGTCAGCAGCATCGCTCCAACCGAGCCACCTACACCCGCTCTATCCACAGCTGTGACATCACCGACTACGACCACCAAAGAGCAATCAGGTGAGAGTCTCTCTCTCTCTCTCTCTCTCTCTCTCTCTCCCTGTACTCTAAACCACCATGATGCTATCTGCTCTCATCTGCTGTGATTGGTCCTAGTTAATGATTGCAAGGGGTTTTGGGTTGAACTATAATATATCATTTCCATATTGATCCTGGCTTCACTAAAAGGCGCATTAAGAGTGAGGAGAAGACCCTAGTGAGCACCTTATCGAAGTCCTAAATATAACTCTTGAGACTTGCAAAATGAAGGAAAATCTCATTGTTGAATGGGATGATCCAATTAACTGGCACACACTGAACAGCTGACAAATTGATTCACAAATTGATTCAAGGACCCAAAGGACTCACTGGCTGATTCATTTTTTATGTGCTGTGTTCTTGTTTCTTTTTCACACGTGAATAAAACATTAACATTACACTCTCATACTTTATCTGTGAACTATTTAACATCATTAAAAAAAAGGTTATTATTGCACAGCCTGTAGAAAAGTGTTTATACACTTCAAGCTTTATGACTCTTTGACTCCTAACCTTTTTTTGGCTATGATTCTGAACTTTTGATCTGTTAGAATTAATGCAAAATAAATATACACATTTGTGACACTATTAAAAATAAGGGAATAGGAGGAGATAATTATATCAGATAACCACACCTCTTCATAATCTTCATTCTAACCCTGACACTTTAATATAACAAAAAAGCTCTCTTTGTCAGGTTATCACCTAATGGTGGTCATATAAAGCTATGATCACATAAATAAGTGCCATAGCCTCAAAGCTTTCTACAGTACACTCCTGGAGAAACAAAAAGGGTCCATTAGAAAAGGTTCTATGTATGTAAGAGCCCTTTAGAAAGTTAAAGCCAAAGGGTAAAGTTGAAGTTCTAGCTGGAAGAAAAACATTTTCATTTAAGCAGTTTTTAGCAGCTCATTTGATGCAGGTGTCTGTAGCATAGCGTAAACAGAGCAGGTGATGACAGCATCGTCTGGCCTACTTCAGGATGTGTGTGGGGGTGTGTATTGCCCTGTGGTGTGCTTTCTGCATAAAACCACTTTTTATCTTGCGCTGCCTTATGCATTATTCAGAAAACCCCACTGGTCAATAGTGCACCAGGATGAGAATGTGTGTTAGCAAATGCATACATACAAGCGTATGATAACTCCGGTATGTCTAAGTACATGTGGGTCAGATTGTGTGTGTGTGTGTGTGTGTGTGTGTGTGTGTGTGTGTGTGTGTGTGTGTGTGTGTGTGTGTGTTTAATAGGCTTGTATTTAATAGGCTCATTCATCATATTTGTGTCATGTGTGTCTTTCTTGAGGAATGCTTCTTTGTTCCACATTTTCTCTTGCCTTTCTCAAGCATTTTGCTCTAATTTCTCACATTTTTTTTTGTTTAAATTTAGCTAGATTTCAAAAATGTAAGAAAGCCACCTGGGTTGTTATTTTTTTCTCTATAAGTCCTTCTTGAGTTTTGATGCAGCTATGGGACATAAATTCCAAGAAGCTGTTCTTTATTCTACAACCTGGAGGCCTTTTGGTCCAGAAAGCCATTGCCCCAATAAAAGACTCATATTATTCATTTAGTGGCTGACAGTATGGTATGTGTATCAATTCATATCCTGGGCTTATTCATATATTATGTATTATGTAAGTATTTTACATGTTAATTAACCTTAATTAGTATTGCAGTAACAGTATTTAAATAAACTATTTACAAGGAGTTCTTCATGATTGTGTAACCCATAGTTAAAACTTAGATCGTCCTCCTACAAAACTTCACTCACTGCATGCTTTCAGTGTGTCGACGGTTTTGTCTCCTTTTAGGATTGTCAACCAACTCAGGTTGAGTCGTACGACATTGTCCGAACCGTGTGACCCTTTAGCAGGTGCTTTTCCGAACCCGAAGACTCCCAAGGTCTCTTCCGCATTGTGTTGATGCATAAATAGCTGATGGCAGAATGAAGGCATTGAGAGAATGAGGTGTGTGTGTGTGTGTGTGTGTGTGTGTGTGTGTGTGTGTGTGTGGGTGAGTTTTATGAGTCAGCTTTGTTGTTCTTGACATTTTCCCACTTTAGTCATCCCACGACTGCCAAAGTAGCTCCATCTTTTAGATTTATGGTTTGCTTTTTCATCTGAGTTTGTTTTCTGTTCCTGCAATATCAAATGAAACATCAGGTCTCTGCTTCTCTCTCTCTCTCTCTCTCTCTCTCTCTCTCTCTCTCTCTCTCTTCTCTTCATATTTCTTGTATACTGTTATTTAATATCCTAATTTCTGGATGATTCTTTTGACTGACGCAACAGCCCAAAAAGTCACATCTCTGCTTTTATCCATAGGCTAATTAATGTTGGTACTTCGAATATTGATATATTTATATATACACGTTTATTGATATCTTATATGAATATACAGTATTGGGACTTTCAGAACAAGATCCTAAGCAATTCCTATACAATTACTTATCAAAAAGAGCGTTAAAGCGCAAAGAATATTAAAACTTATATACATTAACTGATGTGCCAACTTTATAGTGTTGTCAGAGAATAACTATTGTGGAACCTTAATTTCTTTTTAACCATTTTCCATTTTTGAACAATTACAGATGCCTCAGGTTACCATTATGTTGAGTTTTTGGAGCTTTGTAATAGAAAAGCTCTTCAGGGAAGCAAAAATGGTTATATGGTTTCATTCTAAAGAACCTTTTCTGTACACTATTAGAAAAAATCTAAGATAGATCGTGGGTATTCCTAGGAGACCAAACAGGAAGACCCCCTTTAGAAATTTAAGATCTATATTGACATGAACAGAGATTTCCACTATATGAGAGGGTTACAAGTAGAATTTCTTTGAGAAGCTAAAAACAATTAGCTTTAACAATTACAAGAACTCTTGAGTATCCCTGTTTTATAAGGGTGCATGTGTGTGTATGTGTAATATTCTCTTTCCATATGTGTCTCATTTGTTGCGTAAAGGAATATAAAGTGTATCCTATAGGGCATGGCAAGGATAACCCGTTTAAAAACATGCAAAGTAGTAATTAAATGTACAAAATGTATATTTTCCTTTCTGAAAATTTAATGAGTAAACTATTTTAGAAAGCTAAAACCATAAAACCTCCATAAACAGACTTTGATGAACCTGTCAGTTTTATCCTCTCCAAACATATACTAATTTTTCTATTCTCTATCTCTCTCGCTATCTCTCTTAGTCCGGCAGGAAGCTATGCATCATCAGCAGAGTTAAGCCATTGCAGCTCACAGCTAAGTGAGGAAGAGTATGGTGAGCGGGAGCTGTATGATGAGAATGACTCCTACCACTCATGCCACTCATCCGTCTCCTACAGCAAAGGCTCTCCCGATTGGGAACCAGACGAGACAACAGGTGCCTACAGTGATGAGGGTGCCTACAGCAAAGATGGTGGTGAGGAAGGTGCCCTTTATGAAGAAGATGGTGACCCATATGCTGAAGATGCTGACTTGTACGAAGGCGAAGAGGAGGACTTCAACTATAATGATGAAGATCTGTACCCTGTCGAAGAGGCTCTCAGCGAAGATCAGGAGCCTTCATACACCCCAACCCCTACCAGCACTGCACCGAAATTGGCTGTGCCATCAACCTCCAGGCCACCACTGGAGAAACAGGCATCCGTGCATCAGCAACCACCAACACAGCAGGTGCCACAGGGCCAGAATGCAAACCAGATGGCCGGTCCAGTTCCTACACAACCAACAAATCAAGCTCCTACCCAACCACCACCAACAAATCAAGCTCCAACCAAACCAAACCAAACACAGCAGCAGGCCAGGCCACCTCTGCAGCAACAGCATTCCACGGGTCCCATCCCATCTGTCCAGTCCTTCTTTGCTATGGCTAAACCTCTAACTGCTGTTTTTGGGTTGGGTGGATCTATGTCAATGTCCTCACAGCCTCCTGCACCCACACCCCAACCACAAAGACCACAACCACAACCTGCAGCACCTCAGACCCAAGCTGCCCCTGTCCAGCCTCCAGCTTCTGGAGTCCAGCAAGCAGCTCCAATTGCAGCCAAACTCACAGAATCTCCAACCCAGCCTCCCACAACCACTGCTCAACCTTTATCGCCTGTAGCCAAGCCAATCACACCAACAGAGGAAACACTGGTCATTGAGGAGCCACCAGTGCAAGAGCAGCCACCTCCAAAGGATGAGGAGATTCCGGTAGAAGGGTCTCCTCTGGAGGAAAAAGAGAGAGCGGTCACCCCTCCAACCCCACCACCAGAGGAGAAGGAACCAGAGCCTGATCCAGACAGGTATTGCTGTTATTCCCATGCATTGCAGCAAATAATTTGGAAAAATATGGGTCAGCATTTCATAGTTAGCTCTCTCATAAAATCGAATAATTTAAAGGAAATGGATGGTAAACACTGAGTTGTGCAGTGTTGTGGTCCTTCTGGAATTTAAGTCCCCAGTTCATATCAGCAGTTATCAACTTCTGCATTATCTAGATGATAGGATTAAATCCAGGTTGACTTTGGGAGAATCAAGGTAAATCAAAACGTCTACTTGGTTTTGGACATTGAAACTCCATCTTCAGGGGGATGGTTGGTATCCAGGTGTCTTTAGACCTAAAGCTTTAGACCTAAATCAAGTAGCAAAAACAGCCTATACCAAACCTTTCCACAAATACCAAATGAGTGTGATTGCTGAATCAAAGCCTTAATCATCTGTTTATGCCTGCATTCCCTTTTATCTGTGTGTAGAGAGCCAGAAGTTGAGGAGGTGAAGGAGCCAGTAGACCCAGCAGTACGAGCTAAAGAGAACTGGCTACGACTCTTCAACAAAGTCCGACAGCAGCTGCAGGAGGTAGGCCTTTAAAAATACTCTTACTTTCATGGGCTATTATGGGTGAAGTTCAATGGTGGTCATCAATCCTGAATCTGGACGCTAAATCAGAAGGTGAATTAAGTGTATGCTAAAGTGATGCATGATCTATGGACTATTGATTTTTGAATGGCTGTCTTGGATGGAAAGCTGAAACCCACTTGGGATGGGATTCAAGGCAACAGCCATTTCAACAGTCAATTCACATCACTGCTTGGTCATCTTTACAAACTTTATTTTACTATAATATTTTGGCTTGATGCACTCAGATTTACTTATGAGTTTCATTTTATGTACATGCATTTGCTAATTTATAATAATGCTTATATGGCTTTGTCTTGCTGATATTATAACCACTGCAGATAACTGCTGCCATGCAATTTTGTCACACTGCTTCTTTTTTTGTTTTGTCTGTTATTTTTGGCTCTTTTTTTTGTTTTGTCTGTATCCCACCATTTTTTTCTCTCCAGTCTCTTTTCATTGCTTTAGCGATTTGCATGTTCACTCAGATGGGCCATGCTTGGACGAGAGTCAGGTGGGTCTGCTCTGGTGGTATAAAAGTTGTGTGGTGGTTTTGTGAAAGTCTGAATATTGAGCATTACATTTACACTTCTGAGTGTGTTTCTCAGCTTCCATTGCAGTACTTTAATTAGTTTATAGAAAGGCTGCTCGATTGTCGCATGAAGAAAGCATGGTAGACTTAAATCATCCATGACATTACTCTTTGCCAAGAGACTTCGACGTGGGGGACCAGATTATTTACTACCAATCATTATATTTTACACTAATGAAATGGTGTCAAGGTGAAAATTATAGTCAAACCTGCCTGAGAATAATAATTGCTGTTACCATGATTGCTAATTGATTTTTGTGTGTAATTCATGTAAAGGTCAGAGAATACTGGCTTTTCTGGAAATCTATTATTCAGACTGTGATCCTATCATTTCTGCCATGCTCTTAAAATCAGGTGCTTCTCAGGATGATTGAAGGTCACGTAAATTGCAGCTCTTTGACTGAGTGCATGGATCTTGGTGATTGTTATGGTTTGTCCAAAATGTAACTGTGTACCTCACTACAACAGGAGACTTCCATGAGTGCTGTGAATATGTTGATTTTGGTTTGTAGGTCAAGTCTAATCAGGGTTTGTGAAGTGCTCTCCAGAGACATGTCAGCATGAATGCTCTAGTCATTTCTCTCTCTCTCTCTCTCTCTCTCTCTCTCTCTCTCNCTCTCTCTCATCTCATCTCAGGAACGGGGAGAAACAGATTCTCAGTCTCTTTGGTTTGGAAAGGGCGGGTAAGTCACACTGGTTAAAGTCAAGAGTTTACTGAAGATTCTGTTTAGAAGTGAGCAGAATTAAATTAAGTTTAGAATACTACTTAATTTTTAAACATTGCTTAACAAAAAATCAGCTATAACCTTAACCTCTAATTAAAGTCATGACATCTAAATGAAACTTGAACTAAAATTAAAAACTTTCGTGTGAAGCCAACCAAACATATCATGTAGAACTGCTGCTCATGTTGCAGGTCAGCGTAACACACTCAAGGGGAAGTGCTGTTAGCTTTCTTCCACATATATAAGCTCACACATGCCCATGATTGGTTAGTGTCACTGTGATTGACAGGAAAGACAGAGTATGACATCCCTCCTAACCAGAGAGCTCAGCCAGTTTTGTCCCTTGGAGCCTGGTCATGGATGGCTGTGCAATCGGTGGGGTTATGGAATTAAATCAGGTTGACAATTATAGTAAACACTCACCCATTTGTGCAGGTGTTAGATTTCACACACACACACACACACACACACACACACACACACACATCTTAGATATAGTTTATTGTTTTAATCTAAGTGCAGATAATCTAAGGAAGATATTCTCTGCAGCAACAGGGAGATATTTTCCAAATGCCCCTCGACTCAGCACTTAAAGCTTTATTGCAATGTTCCACTATTAGGCATTAAGGTAGACATGTGTAAGCCTGTTGAGATTCACTAAGATCTGACTCAGCAAGTTGTATGTGTTTAGAGTTTATACATTATTAGTCAGGAGGCCTATCAATCACTATGAGGGGCGGGGTCATCATCGGCAGCATAGCTGTCAGGTGTAGCTGCTCATGTACTTCATGATCAAGAACTAGCACTGGAGAAAATCATATTCTTGAGCAAATTTCAGACTTTGTGCTCAGATTTGTTTTGTTTCCTGTGTTCATGCAGAATGGGAGGAGCTTTGTACAGCATAGACAGCATGCCTGACCTACGCAAGAGGAAAGCCATCCCATTAGTCCGGGACTTGGTGAGTGACAAGCATGCCAAAAAGAAGTGTTGTAAAAAACACATGTGTTATTTAGTGTATTATATCACATACATAAACTTACATTGTAACAAAAAAAAACTTTCTCTCCTTTGCTGTCTCCACACAGGCTATGGTAAGTTTTAGACAGCTTAAGTATATTATACACTTCAGGCCAGAAGTGTGGAAGCAAGCAGCAGGAAAGGTTAAAGGTGCCATTTGTAATTTTTGTGTTTCAAGATCTGCGATAACGATAATAGTTTGCAATACTGCCTTGCGATAAATCTTAAATTAGCTCCGCCCCCATCTGAATTACAGCAACTTACTCACTAGCTTACCAGTTAGTTAGTGTTGTTCCCTGAACCTTTGGCCTGGAGTGGATGTACTGTTTTATGTATAATGTTTAACTTGATTAAATGATTAAAATTTTCTTTCTGTGTGTCTGAATGCAGTCTTTGGTTCAGAACTCTCGTAAAGCTGGAATCACATCTGCTATGGCATGTAGCACACTCAACAATGAGGAACTGGTGAGTTGTCTCTGATTGTGTGTGTGGCCATATGGCTTTAAAAAAAAATAGGAGCAAGCGGTTCACTTTTTTTGCACAAAATCTAGTTCATAAAGCATCACAATCTGTTACCATGTCCCCTGCTGCAGAAGAGTCACGTGTATAAGAAGACCCTGCAGGCTCTGATCTACCCCATCTCCTGCACGACCCCCGTGTTGAAGCTCCACACCTGTCGGTGATGTGGGTGGATGACAATACTCACACTCCCCGACGACACCCCATATCGGGCGCAGGGCATGCGCTGCTCCGAGTGCGGGGTCAAATGCCACGAAAAGTGCCAGGACCTGCTCAATGCCGACTGCCTCCAGAGTGAGTGAACGTGATATGCCGAGATTCTATGCTTTAAATAACCTCAATAGCCACATTGTGTAATACCTACATTGTGCAAAAATTGTTACATCAGAGTTTTGTTTATGAATTTTTTTTTTAAGAAACAGGGAAGCTGATAAAAAAAAACATGTGACTGACGAATGTTATTGCATCATAAAATAAAATAGCCTACTATGTTCCAGTACGCAAATTCCGGTCATGCAACACTTGTTTACAAGAGGAAGGAGCAGAGCATGTGTATGCATATTCATAGAAACTGGGTTTCGTGATGAGCGAAACTGCCACGTTTTTATTACAATTTATTATGTAATATAGAATAAATGTTACTTGGTGAAGGCCACACATGGCTGTTGTCTTTTCTCATGTAGAAATCTGTTTAAATTCATACTTTTGCCTATATTCATTTGGCAGATACTTTTATGCAATCCCAAGAGAAAGAGTAAACTTGGAGTAAATTAAAAGACCAATTGACTATATTACGAATTAAATGATTTTATAAGTCAAAGAAGGCCAGCTTTGAGTCATCAATCATCTCAACAGGTATAACACGTAAAAAACGTATGACTATTGACACTTATGTTTTTAGAAGAGCTCAATTTCTCTACACTAACATACCAGTTGATAGGCTATCAGCAAGCTTGGATCTGAGGTTTTAGACTCTTGGTTGTGGTCTGTGTTTCAGGAGCTGCTGAGAAGAGCTCTAAGCATGGTGCCGAGGACCGCACTCAGAACATCATCATGGTCCTGAAGGACCGCATGAAGATCCGTGAACGCAACAAACCCGAGATTTTCGAGCTCATCCAGGAGGTGTTCGGCGTGGTCAAGACAACCCATGGGACACAGATGAAGCAGATCAAGCAGAGCGTTCTCGATGGCACGTCCAAATGGTCGGCCAAGATCAGCATCACAGGTCAGAGCTAGAAGCCAGTGAAACCTGTCTGAATGTAACTGAAAAAATCTATGTTTTGAGAAACACTGTAAATGCATTAAGTAATATTTTTAATGAAAAGAAGGTTGCATGGGTGTGTATGTTCCTCTCTCAGTGGTCTGTGCTCAAGGACTGCAGGCCAAGGATAAGACAGGCTCCAGTGATCCTTACGTCACCGTCCAGGTGGGCAAGACCAAGAAAAGGACCAAGACCATCTATGGCAACCTCAATCCTGTCTGGGACGAGAGTTTCCACTTGTAAGCCCTGCTTAGCACTGTCTGTCATTAGAGCCAGCCATTTAGGTTCACTATTTAGTGAATACTGGAGAAAATTCTACTGGTGGAATCAAATGACATATAACATAAGTACAGAATAAAACATTTCGGGGCATGGAGTTAGGAAAATAATAAAAAATGCGGTTGCAGTCTGACACAAAGCTGAGTTATTGTTCCCAACCTGAAGTTGATTATAATCGAATAACAGCATGTCCTAAAGTGTTTAATCCTCTTATATCACAACAATGTGCCAATGCTAAGACTTTTTTACATTTATTAAAGAATGGCAAACCTATTTTTTGTCCATTTATAGTTACATTTAATCCTGTGGCATATCCATCTATGACACAAGTTATCATTGTCGACAGTCATTTCCTTTTTTAATAAGAAAAAATTCAGCTTGTCATGTTACTGAGGAAGATAAAGTATCAGAATGTGCACAAATGTATTTATTGATCGATTTTCCTATAGTAGAAGATTAATCAACACTTTCTGACCATCAGTTTCAAGAATTCAGCAGTGCTTTGGTATAATAGAATATAAATATAGTGATCATATACAAACGCAGAGTTTGTGTCTATGTTGCTAGTGAGTGCCACAACTCATCCGATCGCATAAAGGTGCGAGTGTGGGACGAGGACGATGACATTAAATCTCGTGTGAAACAGAGGTTCAAAAGAGAGTCTGATGACTTCTTGGGCCAGACCATCATCGAGGTCCGGACTCTCAGTGGAGAAATGGACGTGTGGTACAACTTGGGTGAGCTGTGTGTGTGTGTGTGTGTGTGTGTGTGTGTGTGTGTGTGTGTGTGTGTGTGTGTGTGTGTGTGACAGAGTTTAATCATACTGATGAAAACTAATGGAAGCGGAAATAAGAAGGATCTAAGAATAGAGGGAGGTTGAGTTAATTTACGACCTGTCTTTTTCTCTCTCTAACTTCTCTCTCTCTCTCTCTTTCTCTCTCTCTCTCTCTCATTGCTTCTCCCTCTCCTCACACAGACAAGCGCACAGATAAATCGGCTGTGTCTGGAGCCATTCGCATGCACATAAGTGTGGAAATCAAAGGAGAGGAGACAGTGGCTCCATACCATGTCCAGTACACCTGCCTACATGAGGTCAGCTCAGATACACTGTACTATACTGTATACTGACCAGGATCAACTTACCAAAGAGGAATGAATGTATTATAAATTGATTTTCCCCTGGATTGTACTGCTAGCTTAATACTTCACTGAGAGTAACCGGAAGTTAGTGGGTTTCAATGTCAAGACTGCCATATCACGTTTTTGCACCAGCCTGTGCTGTTGTTGCTGAATAATCTGGACCCATTCCTTTCCTGTACACCATAAAATAGCTACGTCTTGGCTAAAATCAGTTCTAAAATCACTAAAATCACTATTTAAAAAAGACATTAGCTGGAACAGAGGAATCAGTGGTATCAGAGCTGGGAGCATGGGAGCATGAAAGCAAGACGGAACTGTCAATAATAACAGCATTTCCCTCAGATGTGAATAAGTGACAAAAGACTGTGTATGTCAAAATTTACACATCGCTTCTAGCACAAACTGAACATCACTGGGTTCTGCCATATTAAGAAGCATCATTGTACCACAACATATGAACACTGAGTTATCAGAAAAATGTCCCTAGTAGAACATACCATAAGCTTCATGGTGTAATAAACCCTGTTCAAACATGGTGTTATTTACTTGGAAAGGAAATAGGAAGTGAGGAAAGTGTGGTATTGAAGCTTTGGGGATCTTGGAAGCAGACTCTTTTTGCCACAATGGTAGCTTAATTTATTTACATGGCCACGGTTTAAAATGTGTGATCAGTGTTGAGTTTAAAAATAGTCAATATCAATAGTTCTGATGAAAAAAAGCATCTGTTTTAACAGCAACTGCACTGAAACCAATACAAGACTGTATATGTGTATTCTTGTGCCATTATGTGATATCCCGTGTGCTTCACAAGACCACAATTCGTCTTAATTCACCATGAGCCAGTCAAACACAATGGTCAGACGTGTAAAGTAGAAGTTCACCCACTGAGAGAAGTACAGCAAAAACTACAAAAAGCTCTGTATTATACATTCAACCATATCTATACATTTTTCTGTGGGGTTGAATCTAAACCAGTGGGTTCCTTTCACTAAATGTTGCTGTATTGATTGAGGCTTTTCTCCAGTGTCTTATTGGCAGCTTTTGTGTCTGCAGCACTTATTCCACTACACCACCGAAGAGCAAAATGGTGGTGTGGTGAAGATCCCAGACGCTAAAGGAGATGATGCATGGAAAGTCTATTTTGAGGAGACAGCGCAGGAGATCGTGGACGAGTTTGCTATGAGATATGGAGTGGAGTCCATCTACCAAGCCATGACGTAAGCTGAATAGAGAGAGAGGGCGAGTAGACTAGAGATGGTATGAAATGTAAAAAAAAAGGAAGGTTAATGAGTGATTTAATGGGATCACTGACATTCCTTGCATGTGCTTATGATGAGTATGCCAATTACATATCATGCATATCAATTCCAGGGAGGCCTTGCGTCTTGAGACCATGGTTTCTTCTCCATGTGATCTCAAAATGGAAGTGTTTTATTAAGAAGAAAATAATTATATAGTTAGGCTTATAGATATCTATGAAGAAAGGACATCAAAATACAGTATATGGCCAAAGGTTTGTTATCACTTGACCATCACATTCATATGTGTGCCTTCCCCAAACATTTTCCACAAAGTTGGAAGCAAAGAGTTGTATAGAATGTCTTTGTATGCTGTAGCATTACAATTTCACTTCACTGGAACTAAGGGATCTAAACCTGTTCCAGCATGACAATGCCCCTATGCACAAAGTGAGCTTCATGAAGACATGGTTTGCCAAGGTTGGAGTGGAAGAACTCCTGCACAGATCACTGACCTCAACCCCACTGAACACCTTTGGGATGAATTGGAACACCACTCCAGGCCTCCTCACCCAGCATCAATGCCTGACCTCACTAAAGCTCTTGTGGCTGAATGATCACAAATCCCAACAGCCATGTACCAAAATCTAGTGGAAAGCCTTCCCAGAAGAGTAGAGGTTCTTAATACAGCAAAGGTGGACTAAATCTGGAGTGGGATGTTCAAGAAGCACATATGGGTGTGATGGTTAGCTGTCCACAAACTTTTGACCATACAGGTACTCACTTTGTGTGTGTGTGTGTGTGTGTGTGTGTGTGTGTGTGTGTGTGTGTGTGTGTGTATGCTGTTTCCAGGCACTTTGCATGTTTGTCATCTAAGTACATGTGCCCTGGTGTGCCAGCTGTGATGAGCACCCTGCTGGCCAACATCAACGCTTACTACGCCCACACCACGCAGTCCTCCAACAACGTCTCCGCCTCAGACCGATTCGCCGCCTCCAACTTCGGGGTGCGTTTACCTTAGACCACTAAACTGCTTTCCCCCATTTTTCTCCCCAATATGGTCACCTCCTAATTGCAACCCACCAGCCAGCTCTCCCCATCATACAGCTACTACCAACCGGGGAGGGTGAGGGCTGACACGTGCTTCCTCCGTGACACATGAAGCCACCCAGTGGCATCTTTCCAAACTGCTGCTCATGCTACATCACACATGGAGGAAAGCACTATTAAGTATGCATGAGCTCTCAGATGCCCACGATTGGCTAGTGTCACTTTGATTGACAGGGATGAGAGAGTAATGCCATCTCTCCCAATTATTAATGGATTTACCTGTGTATTTATGAAAAAATCTTTACATGTATTCTCAATGTTTTCAGTTAGGACTGTCTGCTAGCTGGTGTGAAATATTTTGTAAAATAGTTTGTGTTTGTGTGTGTGTGTGTGTCCTGCAGAAAGAGAGGTTTGTGAAGCTGCTGGACCAACTCCATAACTCTCTGAGAATAGACCTCTCTATGTACAGGGTACCGATGCACAATACACACTCATTTACACACTCATTAACCCTCAATTGCACTCTGGAGCCAAGCTTGTGATACACACTCCATATGTCTTGCAGAATAATTTCCCTGCTAGCAGTCCTGAGCGGCTACAGGATCTAAAGTCAACTGTGGATCTACTCACTAGCATCACCTTCTTCAGGATGAAGGTTTGTGTTGCATGTACATGCTCACACATGATGGAAATCTTACGTTTAAAAAAACTGAAACAGATAAAGATCTTCCCCAAAACTGTATATGCAGTGAACAGTTAGTGCACTATTTAATGGGCAATCTAGCTGTGACAGAAAAGCCCATATTAGATTAGTTATCTAGCTCCTAATATAATAGACTCCTAATATTTTAGCCTAATTATTTAAATAGCATAATTGAATATCAAGATGATCTCTCAAGATTACAAACTCAATTTTTTTCCACATATCTTCCCCTGGATAAAAGCTGCTTGTTTTTCTTATCAGAAAAAGTCACAGAGCCTTGTTGTAGTGTTTGATTTCTCATTTCTAAATTTTCAACTGCATATTAAATGTGTGTATCAAACTCAGTGTGTGTTGAATTCTCAATTCTGATTTATGTCGGTTTATATTAATTTGCTCTTTCTAATGGATTATTGTTTCTATAGCCATGTTTTACTAACATGGACGCATTGTTATTTAACAGAGAAAAATCTATAATCACTGATATGTTTATTTAGCATTTTTGGAAGGAGTCTCCAAGAACTCTGTGCTTTATGGTTTCTCAGTAACAAGCTTCATGTTTTTTTTTTATTATTAACTTGAAGAGGTAGTGAGAGAATGACTGTTTATAGATGCTATAATGTAAGTGATAACAGGAACTAACTTGATTCGCAGATGTTTCACAACATTAACAACATTAACTGTAAATGGATTAAAAGTAAGAAGTGTTGTTCTTTAATAAATAAAAAGCACTTCTTTTGGTAAATTGCTGTGGTATAGGCCAAATAAAATGCCACCCTGCCTTTGATTATTTTCCTATAACAACACACCCGTTGTGTTTTACTCCTTACTTAAATATAGATGGAATTGAAATACTACTACTAATAATATTACATATTGACAAAGTCTAAACCATATAGAAAAAAGTAGATATCAGTGTTACAAGGGGATAGTATGAGTTAAACCTTTGCATCACCTCTCAAACTGAGCCCTGTTTTGGCAATGATGAGCGTAATGTGGTACAAAAGTGGCCCAAGTGTAAGCTGCCACATTTATGTTTTTTGTCACATTTGAAATCTGGGCCAATAAATGCAACACAAAGGCTCAAATGCAACACAAAGAATGTGAGACATTTCACTTTCAGCCTGAATGTTCCTAAATTATCAGTTCTGGTCCATATCACAACCTGACACACAGCCTCATCTAGGTTGAGTTGTGGCTGCGTCCTGGCAGATATTCGGATGAGTTCATCAGCGCTTGTATGTGGACCAGATGAAGGTGTCATTACTCATTTGCTATCTGGGTTGGACTGTGTTGGGGAAACACTAGCTCTGATGACTAACCATACTGTTCTGTTATACCTCCTGCTGTTTGATTGCAACCCTGCATTTTACAGCTCTGTCGAAACAGTTACACCCCTGCTGACATACCAAATGGGATTCTAGCTCTTGCTGCCAAGGAGATTCATTGATGCAATTGTTTGTACATGTTTGGGTGAATGATGTGTGTATGTATGTATGTATGTATGTGTGTAGGTCCAGGAGCTACAAAGTCCTCCTCGAGCAAGTCAGGTGGTTAAGGACTGCGTGAAGGCCTGTCTGAACTCTACATATGAGTACATCTTCAACAACTGCCATGAGCTCTACAGTCGGGAATATCAGACAGATCCGGTTAGTAGACGTATGTGTGCTTGTATAGTACATTATTATATCCATTTAAGCCCCAGGAAACCTAAAGCTACTTCCCAACTGGCTAATGTTGGTCTTGTAGGCAGAATCTGAAGAACAAAGTATGAATGATTGGTGACTTTCCAGTTCCTGCATTACATTAGCCTCATTTCTGTGTAAAATGAGTGACCACAATCTTGGGTAGGGTTTAAGAGAAAGCATAAGATTTACCCTCCTCATGGTTTTTTTGTACCAATAGCCTTGAACAATTTTGAGCTTTATCTTTAGTTTTTACATCACAAAAATTTAAATAGTCAAGCACAACTTAGACACTGGATGACTTTAATTATTAAATACATCACCACTGGGTTTTTTTATATGCTGAATTGAGGTGTGTAATAAAGTGTCTCTCTTCACTTTCATCTCTGTTTCTCACCTCCTCACCGGAACATAAAGTAATTTTTCACCAGCTTCATGCTCGAGATGTCACGGTGATTCTGCCCCAGGCGTCTTTCTTGTTATTCAGGAGCAGGAGGCAGTGAACAGTGATCACCTCTCTAATGGACGTTCCTTTTTAAGATGAAATATTGATCACGGCGGAGGTGGCATGGTTGTTAGAGAACAGAGAGCTGCAGTGGGCCATGTTGCTCTTTCCTCTACTCGGCTCTCTTTTTCTCTCGTCTCCTCCAACCTCTACAGGAAGGAGGAAGGTTTTGGAGGTTTTTTTTTTTTTTTTTACATTATGTAAGCTAAACTCAGAAATAGCAACTGTGTATGTGTGTGTGTGTGTGTGTGTGTGTGTGTGTGTGTGTGTGTTTTCTATCTGTCCTCAGTCTAAGAGTGTTCCTCCAGAGGAGCAGGGCCCCAGCATCAAGAACCTGGACTTCTGGTCCAAACTCATCACCCTTATAGTTTCCATTATAGAGGAAGACAAGAACTCTTACACACCCTGCCTCAACCAGTGAGTGTGTGTGTGTGTGTGTGTGTGTGTGTGTGTGTGTGTGTGTGTGTGTGTGTGTGTGTTTTGGCGGGTGTGTGTGCACATTGGCTTGATTTTCTCACTTCACTTAAAGCCTATAAAAAACACTTCATATGGTATGGTATTAAATTATGGTATGAAATTAAATCTATTATGTGTTATATACGTTCATGAACAATATGTAGTACAATGTGAGAAACTAAAGTTGTAAGTTATAATGCATTATAACATGTAGTACAGATATAGAACCAGAGCCTGTTTTATAGTGCATTACAACATTTGTTGAACTTTGTATTCATAAGGCGTCATATATATTTTTATAAAGTGTTATGTAGCATTTATAATGTTAGGCATAAGCCTGTATGCTCATAAGTAGTTGTACTTCCATGTATAACATGTTATAAAACATAAGCATATTACTTGTGTTTTGACATAATTTCAACATGCATGGCCAATATTAACTGTTCATAAGAACATTGTATCCACAACAGTATACAGAATTATAACATGTTATAATCCAGAGTTTTGCTATAATGCATTACAACCTTACTTCTTACCTGAGCATTTTTAGAGGCTTATGCCAGGCATTATAAGATATTACGGATGCTATATAATATGTTTAAATGCATTTATTTTGCATTAGGAATATTGGATTCATAGAATGTGTTGCCACATTGTTCTTGGATTATATCTTCATATATTATAATACGTTATGTAACCTTACATTATGAAGTCATAAACTTTTTTATGTATTGTGCATGTACCTACAACTAAATATGAGCATTTACACCAGACATTTTAAGGTATTATACCACAGCCTATTGAATTCTCATTTCTGATTGATCAGATGGTGTTGATTAATTTTTTATAACAGCAGGATGAGTTCGTTGTTCATAGCTGCAAATTGACTCATTACCCATAAGCACTCTCTGTGCAGGTTTCCTCAGGAGCTGAACGTTGGGAAGATCAGTGCTGAGGTCATGTGGAACATGTTCGCTCAGGATATGAAGTATGCCATGGAGGGTGAGGATCATTGCAATATGCTTTGTTCACATCTACGTGATACAAATGTGCAGAGGAGATGACAAAAAGTTAATGGCTTTGAACAGATCTAGCAGGGAAAACCACAAAGAGTATTTCAGCACTTTTCAGGGAAGCTTGTACTGATGAAGTAGACCAGAGCCGACTCTCCATCTGTGCTCTCTTTATCACTGTGCTCTTCCTGAGCATGTCCTTGCTTTAAGTACAATCTGTCACACAGCTCCTGGTAGACTGATGCTCTCTGTGTCTTTAGAGCACGAGAAGCAACGGCTTTGTAAGAGCGCAGATTACATGAACCTTCACTTCAAAGTCAAGTGGCTCTACAACGAGTACTGCAAAGAGCTGCCATGCTTCAAAGACTGCGTGCCCGAGTACCCTACGTAAGTACGGCTAAAACCTACTTATGCACTGTGGATATGAGCTGAAATAGTGCCTGATAGAATAGAGAGAATTTGAGCAGTGCTGAGAGTCCTGTCAGAAATCTACCTCAAAAAACCCTTATTACAAGATTGTATATAATATTTAACTCAGTGGTAGCTCGTCAGTATGGGCAGGTGGAGCAACTTCAACTTTTCAATAAATGTTAATCTTTATAAAGTCCTCATTCACACCTCCATACATTTTAAATTCCATTGAAATATTGAGTACCTCTTTTTCGTGACCAGCGATTTTTTTAAAAATGTTGGTATTTGTCAGGTATATTTGTCAGATTTCATTGATTTGGTCGGCTTTCTAGATGGCGCAGCTGTGGGAAGATGACAGTCTCATATACTATAGATTTATAGAGTTATTATTACACCTAGTGGTCAAAAATGTGAACTGCAACAAGCACTAATGGAGGCCCAATGGGACAAGAATCACACTGCCCCACGCTTGCACCATAACCATTTTCACTAGAATAGAAGCAAAGTTTCAGGTCATTTATGTGTTTCTTAAGATGTAGCTGGCCTGGAAATTTTGCTGAAACATGGCAAGCCTGGTTAACAATATTAGCTGTACAGTGTGCATCTTTTTTGAGTCTGGTTCCTCTCAAGGTTTTTTCCTCATGTTGTGAGTTTAATGTAGCTAAATCCCTCACTAGCTTAACCTGCTAGCTTACACAATGTATGATGGATTATAAAGAACCAATCAACCAATCATGAAATCTTTTAAAAATGTAATCTTTGTAATGTAATGCATTGTTTTCTCCCAGATACGCCTACAGTTGTGCTGTTCATGAATTGTTCACAAATACAAGTTGCTATCTAGGAGTCTTTGGTTCAACTTTGCTTGTATGGTTTTGTCATTTGTTTGTGTGTATATTGCTTGGTTAAACATTGCCTGTTCTGTATGACCTGCTTATAATTTGGTTTGGTCAGTGTTAATAATAAAGAGCCTCTCTGGATATCTGTTTTCATTAATAGGTGGTTTGAACCATTTGTGATCCTTTGGTTGGATGAGAATGAGGATGTGTCCAAGGACTTCCTGAATGGTGCCCTGGTCAGGGATGCAAAGGATGGGGTAAATATCACATTATTTATGTTTGTACTCTCTATGCTTATATTAGTTTGATATTTTAGATTATACCACAGCACTTCTGAATTCTTGAATCTGATTGTTCAGGTAGTTTAGATGAAGCCCTTATTTGTCACATACACATTATAGCACAGTGAAATTCTTTTTTTGCATATTCCAGCTTGTTAGGAATTTGGGGTCAGAGTGCATGGTCAGCCATACTGCAACCCTGGACCAGAAATGGTTAAGGGCCTTGCTCAAGGGCCCAACAGTGGCAGCTTGGCGGTGCTGGGGTTGTAATCCTGAGCAGTAGCCCAGAGCCTTAACTGTTGAGCCACCACTGCCTTAATGTTTAAACCGTACAGGGATCAAACCCACAACCTTGGCTTTACTAGAATGCTGTAACCATCTGAGCTAACCAGCACTGATTAAGTGTCTGTAACAGCAACCCTGGTTGTAGTTTTGGCGGCAAGGCAAATATACTAATGCGCTCATTCTAATACAATATTGTTTAGTCTAAGAAAAATGTGTAATTGTAGATGTGGTGAAATTTTCTATGAGGAGACTTTTATTTAGCAATTTCCAGAAGGAGTCTCCAGTGTCACTGTGTTGTTACAGTCAGAGGTAAAGTTAAGAGGTACAGTTTAAGTTTTCCACCACTATAAAGTTTGATACCAAGCTGCCTTTATTGTCATATTAATTTCAAGATAAAGTAAGGGAATGACTGTTTATATCTGTTACAACATAAGTGATAACAGGAACTTATTTCACAGATTTTGCAAGAAAAAAAAACTTCATCATTGGGACATTGCTATTGTAAAAGAGGATTAAAACAGTTCAGGACATCCTGTTATTGGAAAACAATCAATAATCCAACTCTGCTGTGGTTTATTCCTTACTTATTATAGGAATTTATTATTTTAAAGATTTCAGAAAATGCCTTGTTGTGTGTGATTTGTAGATATGAAGTGCTTTGCACTTATTACTTTCTGGTCCTTGCAAATTACCATTAAATCCTTTTCGTAGATCCAAGCAGCATTACAAATTACCTTAACTCTCCCTCTCAAGGTATTTCTACTCTTGTGTTCCCTCTGTCTCTCTCATACACACAGTTCCAGCAGACGTCGGAGCATGCCCTGTTCTCCTGCTCGGTGGTTGACGTTTTCTCTCAGCTGAACCAGAGCTTTGAGATTATCCGGAAGCTGGAGTGTCCCGACCCTCAGATTGTTGGCAACTATATGAAGAGATTCGCCAAGGTGCTGTTTAAGACATCCTTATACACTACAGTGTGACTGTCCTGCTGTTGTACTCCTAAGAATACTGTATTTACTTGAAATGTGTCTAGCTGATGAATTGCTGTTTGCTTGCAATCAATTAATCTCTGTCACTTTTTTACAGACTATTGGGACTGTACTTCTGTCTTACGCTGACATCATTGCCAAGGATTTTCCCAACCACTGCAATAAGGAGAAAGTGGTACGTGTTCTCTTTGTGTGTGTGCGCTTTGTGCAATTTCAGGGAAATGTGGTGTAACTGTGCTCAAGCCTGGAATAGGTATCCATATGTTTAATCGAATGGGGATGAAGTAATTAGCTGAATGCAGTCTGCTGGGACTGAGACAAATTGGTCCCACTAGACATACTCACACACACACACACACACACACACACACACACACACACACACACACACACACCATTCAGCCCGCACAGCTAAATGAATCTTTGATTGACTCCAAATCTGTGTGTTTAAGAGCTTGGAGTTATTTCAGCATGGCACTAGTGATTTTGTTTGTGCGCGTTTTAATAAAGCTCTGTTTTAATGACTTTTAATGACTTAATGACTGTAAATGTTAACATCTTCCACTTCCTTTGATCAGCCTTGCATCATTATTAACAACATCCAGCAACTCCGGGTGCAGTTGGAGAAGATGTTTGAGGCCATGGGAGGCAAAGACGTGAGTCCTTATCCACCACTGTATATAGAGAGTCCATATTGTTATCATACAACATTCCTATCTTTCGTAATGCTTTTACATAGCATACAGATTTCACGTCCAGCCTTCATATAGTTGTTATATAGTTTTTCAAACTCTAATATACTTTTCATATGCTTCTTAGTCCTCAAAGATCCCCTATAATATTCCTGAACCAAGAATAACTCCTACATGGCATACAACCTTTCATCCACCCTATATACTTCGTTTAGCCTTCGGGTGACTCTTATATAGAACACAAGTAGAATTTAAAGCTTCATGATCTAAATATAGCCCTTATACACACTTCTCAGTCCTCATACGATACTCGATTTCAGTGAGCCCTGGAGCCTGTGCCAGCTGTAGCCTTAGATTCCTGTTCTTGGCTGACAGGAGTGGAATGTAATGTGGTCTTCTGCTGTTGTAGCCCATCTGCCTCAAATTTTGACATATTGTGCATTCTGAGATGCTTTTCTGCTCACCACAGTTGTAAAGAGTGGTTATTTGAGTTACCAAAGTCTTCCTGTGAGTTCGAACCAGTCTGGCATCTCTCATCAACAAGGTGTTTCCACTCGCAGAACTGCTGCTCACTGGATGCTTTATGTCTTCGCACCATTCTGTGTTTACTCTAGAGACTGTCGTATGCCAAAATCCCAGGAGATCAGCAGTTTCTTAAATAGTCAAACCAGACCATCTGGCACCAAAAACCATGTCATGTTCAAAGTTACTGTGAAGTTATTACTTTTTTTAACTGAACATTACCTGAAGTTCTTAATCTGTATCCTCATGATTTATGACATTTATACAAAATTCCCTACAGCTTTCGTTATCCTCATCCAGCCCTTCTCAAATCCCACCATATACAGAAGCATTGAGTTTACTTGACATCAGCCTCTGTTCTAAAGCTCTATTTCCTGAGGACTGCTCAGTTGCATAATGTCTGTGATATGCAAGATTGCCCCTGTGATTTATTTTGCTTAATTAAATTGCACTTAGTGAAGCAAAGGGCCTTAACTGTCCTTGTACTCATTCACTGTGTTTAGTATAAGAAGTTGTTCCTATAGAAGACTTTTACCCAAGGTCTGCTGGCACTTAGAGATTGGCCCATCTGTTCTGCTAGCTTCAGATTTACCTCATTTCACCATCACTCCAATTTCCTGGTCATCATTTAAATCTTTCTGTCGTTTACCAACCTCTCTCGCTTTCTCATTCATCGATCGTGCCCTCTTTCCTGAGTCACCGTTCAGTAAAAACTCCCACTCATGCTGTCTCTTTGAGAAGCTCTTAGTCATTCCCTCCTCTGCAGCAAGGCTTCTCGTCCACCTGTTACCCTGTGACACTCCGTGCATAGTAATTACTGCGTGACAGACCGTTTACCGCCCCAGTCCTCTTTACCAGCATTCAAAAATATTTATGGGGTATTACACAATCTTGGACTGATATCAGAAAGTTTTTCCTGACAGTTTATTATATGCATATTAATATGAACTACATCTGAAGTATGTCACATACTATACTCATGAAAAGTTACTTATTGAGTAGGTCAATTTAAGGAATTAAACACAATTAATCAATGTTGGGGTGGTGTGAAACCTGAAGTTGATTATTTTCCAATAGCAGCACTTCCTGAAGTGGTTTATTCCTCTTCTACCACTGCAATTTGCCAGCAAATACAAATTTTATTTATTAACGAGTGACATGTCTCTTTCCACATACGTTTTTATCCATTATAGTTACATTTCATGTTATCACTACCAGTAATTCCCTCACCAACCTCAATTTTTTTCTCACTCTTGAAGTTAATAAAACAAACAAAATGCAGCTTGAAACTACAAACCCTTCCATCATAAAGACTTTACCATATCAACAAATATATTCATGTGGAACATGGACACAAAGATAAATCCTTGTGTATGTTTTTACTATGAATATAATTGTTATAATTACAGAGTAACACATATTGTGCTGAATGTATATTAGATAATAACATTATTTTTCACTATGTAACATAAAATGGATCAACATCTCTAATTCTTTTATAATTAATTGAACGTTTTTGCTTATTTAAGCCTGAAGATATCCTGAATATTAAGTAAATTGCCTGACTTCTATGCCCAGATTTGCTGCTGCATCCTGATGCTTAATTGGTTTGCATCTTAATGCCAGTGGTCAGGGATTTATCTGTGTATGGTTTGCTCTGCAGTTGAACGTGGAGGCCAGCGATTTCCTGAAGGAGCTGCAGGTCAAACTGAACAACGTGATGGACGACCTGAGCAGGATCTTTGCGGTCAGGTAGGTGTTCAGCTTAGCGCTATAGTTTGATGTACTGGCATATATTTAAACAGATTTTAAATAGATTTTTATAGTTCTGATGATGAAGTAGCATCTGTGAAACTTAACACATTAAATGTTGCTATGAATGTAATTTGTACAAACTTTTGCACATTTCTCTTGTACTGTTTTGAAGCACTGTATCATATAAATAAATACCATAAATTCAACAGTGCGATAGTGAAGAGTGAATTTAGGCCTAGTGAAAATGTTATTTGTTCTAGTTGTCATGGTTACGTCCCAACAGCGTTGTACAGTGTCTAAGTCGGTGTGACTGAGTTTTGTGTGTGTGTTTTTGTGTGCGTGTTTGTGTTGTAGTTTCCAGCCTCATATCGAGCAGAGTGTGAAACAGATGGGCGACATCCTGAGCCAGGTAAAGGGTGCTAACGTTCCTGCTAATGGAAACGGCAGCCTCACCCAAGACGCCGACAACGTGCTTCAGCCCATCATGGATTTCCTGGACAGCAAGTGAGGCACACACACCTCATTCCCAGAGACTTTGCTAATGGATGTTGTGCATCTGCATGAAACTAGAATTTTAATAGTTAGTCAGTAAAAACCTACATGAGGCTATAAAGCACAGTAAATTACAAAAAGTGGTGGGAAAAGTGGCTAGTGGCTAGTAGTGTCAAGTGTGTGATTCAGGTGAAACATGATCTTGTGAGTCTGGCCTCAATTCTGAGAAATATCCATCCTCCAGTCCAACAGTTAAATGATAATGTAGCTAGTGGTTTATATCATGGAGGAAACCTAGCCTGAGCCAGTCACAGCTCATACTAGTGGATTTACTACAATTTTATCTGATGACCCAATAAAATTGCAGAAAACTCAGTGCTTAAGATTATTGTATTGATTGTTATATAAGTGCTGTGTATTGCAGGGAATGATTTTGAGTAAAATAAGATAGAAATGCAGTGGTAAGGGAATATTGGGTTGTCTGGGATTATGTTGGGTAATTTGTATGGAGCCACAAAGTGTTTTTGCTTCAAGTCTTCATAACTTAGAAATGCAACCGAATTGGGTTAAAATTGGATGTAAGAAATTTACATCCATCCTATCTCTCTCATTTCTCTCTTTCTCTTAGTTTGACCTTATTTGCAAAGATCTGTGAGAAGACAGTGCTGAAGCGGGTCCTCAAGGAGCTGTGGAAGCTGGTCATGAACACCATGGAGAAAACCATTGTTCTTCCCCCACTTACTGACCAAACAGTGAGTGTCTCTAATAGCACTTATCCACCAGACAGTGCAGTACAGTATAATACAGGAACAATCCCATGTTTTTTTATTTGTATTGCTAAGTGACTGGTACCATACTTAAGGAATCAGTTTCCCATTTTGATGGGATTACCAGGAGTGCTGAACAGTGTGAAGCTGAAATAGTGCAAACCAACACAGTTATCACAGAATTGTCACCTGAGTCATCACTTGAGTTGTCAATTGAGTCTTCAATGCAGGCATCACTTGCAGGGTCTCTTGAATCGTCACTTGAGTTGTCACTTGAGTTGTCACTTGAGTTGTCACTTGAGTCTTCATTGGAGGCATCACTTGAGTCATCTCTTGAGTAGTCTCTTGAGTTGTCTTAAGTCAACATGAGTCATCACATGAGACACCACTTGAGTCATCACTTGAGTTGTCGCTTGAGTTATCAATTAATTCAACTCTTGAGTTGTCACTTTTACACAATTATACAATTTTAACATCTTAAAATGTAATGTGTATTTGCATGTATTTAGACTCTTATGTATTTCTTACCTTTGATCTATGTAACATCTGGATATCTTTAAATTCCCAAATGGCTTCTTATTCAGTTAGGTAGGGTCTAACATAATGGCATTAAAGTGCATTGTAAACCCAACACCACTTCACTCAACATTCTCTCTACTTTTACTGAGATTAAAGGGCACCTTTCTTTATTTTGGTCAATCAGTACCATTATTGCAGGAAAACAAACTTATGGTGTGGGATGCTTTGTATAAACCAGAGACAATGCCAAAAAAAATCGATTTGCAAATTTGAATACCCGTTCCATCACTGATCACCACCAGCTAACCTCCAGAGAACTTTCAAATTAGTGTCATGTGATGGGAAATGGATACAGGCACTCGACCAGGGTACAGATAGTTCTGGGTTTGGATCAGTAACCTTACCATGCTATAATAATGTCTAGAGAACTAGCTGATTGTGCATGCTTTCTGCTAGTATTGAGCTCCATCCTGCTGAGCTCAAACTGTTGAGAGATAATATTGCATCGTTTCTAGATGAGGAACACAAATATGATCCGATGGACAGAAGCCAGAAAACAGCTTGTGCTGCCTCCTGCATTTAATCACTAAAAGAGGAGATGGGTTCCTCGTCTAATGCAATATAGAATTAATGATAGACCCAGATGGGGGTGGAGAGAGCGTGGGCTCTGGGAGTGTGTGAGTAAGAGAGAGAAAGATTGTTGGGGTGTATTGGACAGAGAGAAAAGAAAGCCATCCAGTAAATTTGTGTAAATGTGATCATCTAGTCCTCTTTTTCAGGGCACACAGCTCATCTTCAATGCTGCTAAAGAGTTGGGTCAGCTCTCCAAGCTAAAGGTAGACACCCAAAGTTGTGCAAACAACACAACAATTAACAATCAAGTGTAATAAAAAGACATTATTATGAAACATCTGGATCGATAAATCAGGAAGCAACTATTGATCAGTTTGTTAACAATTTGTTTTTTAGGAGCACATGGTGCGAGAGGAAGCTAAGGCACTCACCCCCAAACAGTGTGCAGTTATTGAGCTGGCACTGGACACCATAAAGGTAAGAACACACACACAACAATTCTACACCTATAGTACACTCAGACCACACTCAGACAGCACATGTGTATTCACTCTGAGGTAATAAAGATTTGTGTGTGTGTGTGTGTGTGTGTGTGTGTGTGTGTGTGTGTGTGTGTGTGTGTGTGTGTGGGTGTGTAACAGCAATACTTCCATGCTGGTGGTGTGGGCCTGAAGAAGACATTTTTGGAGAAAAGCCCAGACCTGCAGTCTCTGCGCTATGCTCTGTCACTCTACACACAAGCCACGGACAAACTCATCCGCAAATTCGTTCAGTCTCAGCACAATCAGGGTACAGCACTGTATACACACACACACACACACACACACACACACACACACACACACATTTATTCAATCCATATCCCTCCTTTATGGGTACAAAAATGTTTTTCTTTTCATTCTGTATAACAGGCATTTTTTACACACACACACACACACACACACACACACACACACACACACACACACACACACACACACACACACACAGCACTTCACAGTTAAATGCTTTAAAAAATCACTTACATACTTAATATAATAAATATAATAAAATCAATCCTAACAGAAGAGAAATCTCTTTACATGTAAACATTTCAACAGATCCAAAAATAAATTTCTTTTTTTAAATCCAGTTCCAATCTTTTCCATCTTTGGGATGAATTTCTTAATATTTCCTAATTTTTCATTCCATTTAAAATGTGTTTTAATATGATCACTGAGCATCTTGATATCTGCTATATGAAATTAATTCATAGATACTGTATTTTTTTACTGTATATTTTTTTTAAATCTTCTGCTCTTTTAAAAATTCTTTCCATTAAACTCCTATAAAAACTCCCCATTTTTTTGTTCTACTCTCTTCCTGTTTCTAGTCTGCCTCCTCCCTCTTTCTCTTTGTGCCTTTAGCTTTCATCTGTCTCTGTCTCTCTCTGTTTCTGTGTAATATGCTCACTACATCTTTCACTGTATGTCCAAACTGTCTGGCTTTTGTATTGCTGTCAACATCTTTTATGTTAAAATTTTAACATCTTGTTCAGATGCTAATCTGTTTCCATTAGTACTTGTTCTCAATCTCTCTCTCTCTCTCTCTCTCTCTCTCTCTCTCTCTCTCTCTCTCTCTCTCTCTGCCACGGTACTAGTTCACGGAGGTAAAGGGGTGAGGTGCACTCCTAGTGAGGATGTGTACCCAGAGAAGGGTATGTGTGTCCAGAGAGCTGCTCCCTGCATGGGCATGATTTTAAACAAATATTCATATTTATATATGCAAATGAACAGTTTGCATATTCATGTACGCATATGAGGTTATCATTAGTAAGTGGGCATTATTGGGTCTGGATGGTGAGTGGACCTGCTCTCTATCAACACACCTAAATCAGAGGTGATACTAGAGTTCTTCCTTTCTCTCACACTTCCTGTCTCTCTGTTGGACCCTTTCCACCAACAAGGTGCTGGTGCCTACTTTTAGAAAGAAAAAAAAGGTAGAACCCTACAATCAAAGGTTTCTCTTTCAATAAAAGAAACTATTTAGCCATCCTTTTTTTTCCATCCTTTTTTTTTAAATCTAGAACTCTTTCACACTTTTCAGCCACAGAAGAGCCGAGTCTTAGCCAGCAACATCAGGGTTGGTACCATCAGAGGTTTGGGGGCCATGTCATTTTGGCACTATGGCAACTACTTAAGTTATTTAAATACACGAACCGTGCGGAAAGGAGTTTTGAACTAAATTTAAATCAAAACCATGAATCAATTGTTTGAGGAAGAAAATAATAGGCTACATTGTTAATACAAATGCAAAACGAACTTCGTTGTCTGTGGATAAATGTTGATATGTTTGTATAGAAGTACAATTTGTAAAACTCTCCACAGTCATTATTTTTACACATTACATGATGTAATGGTTTGGTCCACTGCTTCATGTGAGGCGAATGCAATAAAAAAGGAGTAAGTGTACAGCTGAGGAACTCTATACCACCTGAGGGCTGAAAAAATGTAAATAGAAGCCTGAAAATGAAGAAATTACCCAGATTCGTTGCATGGTAATATAGTGAGTCACATTTTAAAGATGTCTTTAAAGTGATATGATCATTATAGGTCTAGTGGCAATTTTAAACATTACAGGAAAAGTGGACCTGTTCTCATAACACTTTGCTGTTTTCCTGAACAGCACTGCAAATGTGTTGGTGGAAAAGGAATATAAATCTTTGTGTATGTCACTTATATTTGGTGTGAATGAGCTCTAATGGAGAGCAGGTGTTGAAAAGACAGCAGAGGTCACAGACTAGCATGAAGCCTGGCACACATTCAGACTGCTCACTTTCCATTTCCATTAATGCAGGAGAAGGATTGTGCTGATCTCTTCATAGTGGGTGTGAGCGTTTACTGCTAACGCAGAACCTTCACATCACTGTTTTATGGGTGCGCTTTTCTTTAATGGATTACTTAATTACAATTATGGGATTTAGTCATTACAGCATTTTAATTAGCAGATGGAAGTGAAGTAAGTGTCAGCTATGCTGTCCAACACAATTCGTCAAGATGACCAAAAACAGTCCCTAAAAATTTGTAGTAGTTGTGACTTCAGAGATCCAGAGTGTGTTCAGGTATATCTGCTTGTATCATATTAAGGCTTTAATAAGGTTTTTGAAACAAGGTATGAGGTCATGAGCAAAGGACTTCAGCACCATCTAGTGGATTAAAACACAGCACCGAGATTTTTAATTAGCAGTTAATGTTTTTTATTTAGATTCTACAGAGACAATACGGTAGGTCAAGGCTGAGCAAGGCTGATCACATTCCACAAAACAAAACAACACCATACAGGAGCTGGATTACAAAAATTTCATTAGTGCTTTGTCGTTGATTTTTAACCAGTAGGTGTGGCCTGAGTGCAACATTTTCTTGGACAATTTTGTCACAACATGGGGGACACGGTGGCTTAGTGGTTAGCACTGTTGCCTCACACTTCCAGGGTTAAGGGTTTGAATCCCACCTCGAGTTTGCATGTTCTTCCTGTGCTTCAGGGGTTTCCTCTGGGTACTTTGATTTCCTCCCCCTGTCCAAAGACGGGTTGTAGGCTGGCTGGCATTCCCAAATTGAGTGCGTGTGTGACTGTGCACTGCGATGGGTTGGTACCCCGCTCAGGATGTCCCCTGCCTTGTGCCCCAAGTGCCCTGGGATAGGCTCCAGACTCCCCATGAAAAATATGGAAAATGGATGTATGGATTTTGTCACAATATTGCAGATATAAGATTCAGCTGGGATTTTTTTTTTTTTCAGATTTTATATAATGCTCAATTTATGGCAGCCTGCTCAAAATTTGTCTTCAAGACCATACATATCTCTTCCTATCTTGAATAATAAAGTGCTTAATGTAGCGTTTCTACAAAAACTGTCATTAAACAAAAAGTCACAGAAGAAGCTCCTAAATTTTTAACCTTAGCAAGAAATCCAATTTAATGAAAAATCAACTACAGCCCTACACAACTCCAACAACAAATCCTGGTAAACTGGTGTTTAATGGGATTCATCAGCACATGATTGGCTCTTATATTTTATGATGTAATAAAATACCTGTCACAATTCACAGACTGGATTTTCCAGTGAGGTTTTCAACTCTTGGGCCCCTAGCGCTGCACAATTTTCATTCTCCTGGTTCATTCTAAAGTTCTCCCTGGAGTTATTCCCACTTCCCCCAAATATGTTTTCAGAGGAATAACTGAATAATAAGCCAGGAATTTAACTCCAGTTTATGGGTGTGCTTTATTTTCATTTATTATTTATTTAGGAACTGTTCTATTTCAAATTGTATTACAGTTCTGAAGATTTTCATCTAATTATTGCAAACATAAGGTTTTTTTTAAATGTATAACTCCAGAATTCGCATGCATTGTCACACTATCGTGTGCATGGGTTGCATGGAAAGTATAGGTGGCACAAGCTACAGAATGTTTTATATATATATATATACATAAAACTACATTTCTCATACTGGCTTTGACCTTTCTGATCTTTGACCGTTGACCTTTCAGCCTCGGGTGTGGATGACGCTGTGGGAGAGGTGTGCATGACCGTGGAGATCCTCAGTGACCCCAACAGTGGAGGACACAAAATCAATGTTAAAGGTTGAAATTTTCCCCTCACTCATTCTCCCTCTCTGGAACTTTGCATTTGTGACTAATGAATCTGTGACTGACACTTTCTCACTCCTCCCAATCCCATGTGGTGTCATGTGTTTGATTATCAGTGGTGGCAGCCAATGACCTGCGCTGGCAGACTCAGGGCATATTCCGGCCCTTCGTGGAGGTCTACATCATTGGACCTAACCTCAGCGACAAGAAGAGGAAGTTTGCCACCAAGTCCAAGAACAACAGCTGGTCCCCGAAATTCGCAGAGTCCTTCCAATTGTATGTCTGTGCTTATTAAAATACAGAATTATGTAGTTCATATGAATTTTTTTATATGTAATAATTAAGGAAACCCAAAAATCCTAATGTGGGTAAGAATGATTGAAAGCTACATTAAAGTTAGCATAATCTTGGGCAAGTGCCACGCCTTACCAAGCACCCATGCCCTGTGAATAGTCCCAGCTTGGCATGTCCCATCAAAAAAAAAAAAAAGTTAGCATAATCTTATTTGCAAAGAGATGGCTTTCTAATGTAGAGCCCCATAGATGACATCTTCTTCTTGGTCTTCTTATTCATTCATTCATTCATTCACTCATTCATCCAGTAAGCACTTTATTCTGGTCAGGGCCACATTATATACATTCACATTCAGTCATTCACACATAGAGGCTATTTAGACACAGGGATAACATGAACAGATCTTGAACAGAATGTCTTTCTTTGCCCCTCCTTGCCTCTTCTCCGTCTCTCTATAGTGTCCTGGGCAGTGAGCTGGGCCCCGAGGGCTACGAGCTGCAGGTGTGTGTGAAGGACTACTGCTTTGCACGAGAGGACCGTACAGTCGGCATGGCTGTGCTGCAGCTAAAAGACCTGGCATCGCGAGGCGGTGGAGCCTTCTGGTTACCCCTGGGCAAACGAGTGCATATGGATGAGACGGGCCTTACCGTGCTGCGAATCCTCTCACAGCGCAACAACGACGACGTGGCCAAAGAGTTCGTCAAGCTCAAATCTGACCAGCGCTCAGCCGAAGAGGGCCGTGGGAGTTAGGAGACTGGAGATCTGTGTGTCCACACTGTACACACGCACAAGAAATGGAAAGATGCACACACACACACACACACACACCACACGCACCAAGTGAACAGGAAACAGTCAGTATAGTAAACACTGACTTGTATATAGACTAATGTGAGTTAGAGAAATACTGTTGTGCCTCACCAGTGGCATAAGCACTAAAGCAATCAAACCTGATTCAAGCAAATAATGATGTCAGAGGTGTCGCTCTTTCATCTTTGCCTTTTTTTTGTAAAGGGAACTCCGCTGTGACATCCTAAAATGCAACAGTATAGACACATACATGCCCATTTTATGCCCAGTCTCCTTCTTGCATTCTAAATCTACAGTAGAATTAAGCATGCTTCAAAGCT
>CM074965.1:14207138-14237597 GCA_037577455.1 Pangasius macronema | reverse complement strand
AGAGACGCCTTCATGAATGTAAATACAGAGGGTTTACAACAAGGTGCAAACCACTGGTAACATTCAAGAACAGGAAACCCAGTTTAGACTTTCCCAGAAAACATATAAAAAAAGCCTCCCATGTTCTGGAATAAGATTCTTTGGACTGATGAAACCAAGATTAACTTGTATCAGAACGATGAGAAGAGAAACGTATGGTGAAAGAAAGGAACAGCTCATGATTCAAAGTATACCACATCATGTATCAAACATGGTGGAGGCAGTGTTATGGCATGGGCATGTATGGCTTCCAATGAAACGGGCTCACTGGTGTTTATTGATGATGTGACTGCTGACAGAAGTAGCAAGATGAATTCTGAGGTGTATAGGTGTATATTGGCTGCAGTGGAGGCCTGGCAAAGCATCTCCAGGGAGGAAACTCAGTGCAAAGGATTTTCATCCAAGTATTAAAATTATGGTTATATTTACAATTATGTCACTTTGCCCAAATACATTTGAGCCCCTGAAAATGGAGGTACTTTGCTTAAAGTATGGCCGTAATTCCTAAATGGTAAATGCCATATTTTTGTAGAACCTCTTAAAATAAAGCTTAAAGTCTACACTTCGATCACATCTTGACTGTTTTAGTTCAAATCCATTGTGGTGGAGTATGAAGGCAAAATCTTACAACTCCATTTTGCATTGGGTTTCATTACACCATCCAGTTGTTGATTATTTTTCCTATAACAGCACACCCTATCATGTTTTATTACTTCCTTACTTATTCATTAATGTTCTGTAAAACCTACTTATTATTATTATTATTATTATTATTATTATTATTATTAATGTCTAAATTTTCCTTATTGGGAGTAGAATAATTTTCCAGTCATATTCATACAACAGCATTGTATGAAATCCTATCTGTTCAAAGATTTAGTATATATGTTTTAAGATAAGACATAACATTCCAACAAGTCATGTATAATATAATTTCTTCTCATCTTCTTATTTATTGCTCCTATTCCTTAGATTTGTATCTGGCTTACACATACTGCCATCTTTTTTTAGCTAAGTTTTAACGGTCCCCTTTTTTCCATTCAAGTCCTTCACTCTTTCTGGGCTAATGGTGAGCGACATGAGTGGAGATGAAGGAGGCAGGAAGAGAAGCAGGACAAATTCTCCTAAATTCCCTTCTCTCCCACTCGAGCACCTGCTCAGGATCTCATTTCAAACCCTTCAGCTGTTGCAGTCCGGTGTGTGGGAGCACACAATGGCTCAATAAATCCCTGGAATCAAATGTGACCTCACGCTCAGACTCTTGTTTGGACCAGGCCAAAAATTCAGGACATGTTGTAGCCCTCAAAAATACCACATCTTCTGATGACCAGTTGCTTAGAGTATGAAGGATGGATCAAAATGTCCTTGCTCTGCAATTAGTACAGTGTCAGAAAGAGGACAAATGGCTTTTGTGTTAAAATTCCTGTAAAGAAAAGGCACCATAGGACAGTAGATCAAGCTGTGTTGTCTCAAGAGTTTTCTTTTCAAAGTTATAAATATAAAGCTAACATTTTTTAAATAACATATTGATCCCTGAATTGTTACAGTGATCATTCATTATCTCAACTGGATTCATGTTTGGTTTTGTTCAATCAATTGTGAAATTGCTTAATATATTAGGAGAAAAGAGAAAAATTAGAGACTAATCAAATCGTCAGTTCCTTGAAATCCTCTCTATAAAGAGCATATGTTATGTGCTGATTTTTAATTGGCTTTAAAATTAAAAACTTAATTCCATCATAATTATAAATTTTTTTTTTTTTTTTTTTTTTTTTTTTTTACATATGGTCATGTTAATGGCATCAGTATATTTAAGAACAGGGACTCATTCAACTGAAAAATCAGAAACACATTACAATAAACCAGTTCAAATTTACACACAGCTGCTTTAAAGTGCTCACGTTAGAAAGCATTACATTAAAGAGAAAATAAGATTAAGACATAAAATTATACATTAAGTAGAAAATAAATAACCAATTACCATTTTAAAATAATGCATAACAATTTAATTTAACAATTTAACAATTTAATGGATCTAATGTGTAGGTGCAATTAATTCATTATAAACTGGTGTAAAAAAAATATGACTAGTCCAAAACCACTGGAAAACCAAATGACACTTACCATGGATGAGAGAGCAAAATTAAGCCTGGTTTCTGGGCCGATCACACAGAGTGACTATGTCCAGCGGGGCTTTGCATAGGGAGATAGCGCTGAATTAACACACATGACAACAGCTGTCTTTTAAAGAATCGGTACTTTGATTAGTGTCTAGTTGAGAGATGTTCTCTGATTCCTGGATATTATGGAAGGGAGATTAGGGAGAAAATGCAAACACTTTCACATGCATGCACACAAACACGCACAAACACACACACACACACACACACACACACACACACACACACACACACACACACACAAGCTTTGACAATATGACTCGCCCTTGGCCAGCTTCCCATATTCTCCGAGTGAATGTATGCCAAGGCTATATTCTTAACATGGGTATGTGAAGTTTTCTGGCAAATGAATGACACTCTGTGTGCTGTGCAGACATATTTCCGGGTCTTTCTCTGCTGGTTGCTCCCATCCACATACATGTACACATACATATAATGTAATGTGTAATGTGAAGAAACAACCACAGACCCTATGTGTTAATATCGTTGGGTTACTTGAACATGCATTAACTTGGCCCGAAAGAACAACGGAATGTCTTTAAGTCAGTCATCTGAAGGTAGGCAAGTGTCTGTTCTAAGTTTGTTCGGATTCCTTTTCGTTTTGGTAAAATATGTTGAAAATGAGCAGCTGTCCAAATAGACAGCTGCAATGGCCTTTCATTCCAATGGAGGCGCTTACAAATCAAGCCAATGTTGTCTTTGAGTTGATCCATTGCTATTTCAACAAGTAATCCTCTTTCTCGTGCTCTAATGCGCACATTTGGTTGCATACCCACACACACACACACACACACACACACACACACACACACACAATATCTTACTATCCTTGTGAGGACCTTCCACTGATGTATTTATTAATGCAGCTATTTAATGCTATGCCTACGCCTAAATCTAACCATAACCTTAACCGCAGTATCCTAAATGAAACCATTTTTTTTTTTTTTTTTTAAAAGGAGTTTACTTCATGGGGCCCAGCCAAATGTCCTTACAAGGTCAAAACTGTCAGATATTCCTGTACTTGAGGAGACATTTGGTCCCCACCAAGATATAAATACACTTCAGCATGCAACCACAGAGATAGACACAAACATTAACACATAAGGTGACTAAGTAGTATCTGAGTGGTGCTGGTAGAATGGTAAACATACTTTCCAAATGCAGAAGAGTCCAGACTGTGGCATCGTGGCTCCACAGGTTTTAATGGACCAAGCCCACCAGGAGCCTTTTAATCTCTGCCCTACTCTTGGACACATTTTTTCCATGCCTCTCTCTCAGTGACCATCTAAAGCCCCAATGGCGACAACCTGGCTTTCACGAGAGGGTTAAAACGAGCAGAGAGCATTTTCATTTCTGGGCATGCACATACCACACACACAAATATACTACATCTCCAGTTGTTCTTTGCTCTCACCACACACAGCAGTTGTAGGGTGGATTCTCTCTCTCTCTGTCTATCTATCTATCTATTTATTTATTTATTTATTCATTGGCGAACAGCTCTGCTATTGTTACGGCTTTGTGTTTGTCGCGTGATGAGAATGGAAAACTGTGTCACGCTCTTGCCGAGTGGTATGCAAGAGCACAGCTGCAGAAAAGTGTTTGTAACAATGCCAGCTAATGAGTCCATGTGCTTTTCTCTCTGGCTGTAAAACGACAAAGCTCTCTGTATGAGGCAGCTCCTTTTTTGGGGCAGAGCAGCAATGGGGTAACAGTGGCTTCATGTGAGGAATTGTATTGCAGTATTTCAGTTCCTATTTGAAGTGTCTTTCACTGAGCATGGAGGCTCATCCTCATTGAATTGCGAAAGATGAAGTTGTTTATCCCAGTCTTAGTTGGATAAAGGAAGCTAAGGATGTATTTTTCTAATATTGAGTATTAGTAACATCAGGAGTTACATTTCGGTACTTTAATTTGATTGTGATAAATTGCACTGACACATTATCAGACAAATATTTTGATGTTGTTCCGAATATAAGGCACCTGAGCGTTATATTCAGCAAGCCTGCACACAACCCCATTAGACAGCTACATGCTAGCTACAATAACACTCCGACCCTTTGCCTTCTAATGCCATCCTTTAATTGTTCCATGATGAGTCTCTGAACTTTATACATATTTATACCTATTTCTCTTTTCTGATCAGGAAGATGCATAGCCAAAAACACACCAATAAACCACTGCAGGTGGGACATATATAAGCTCTAGATAACATTTAATTGGACAAACACAAGACAAGTGCATCAAAAACTTTTTATTTTTATTTTATTTATTTTTTTAGCATTTTCCAAGAAATCAGGATATCTCCAAAGCCATGTTTTGAGTTTTTTTTTTCTAGATATACAATAGTATTCTTGTCCATAACATTAAAGAATGGGTATAAAAAGCTCTGAAATGACAATTTTGATTTCGGGGGCACTTTAATAATTTTCTTACCTCAGTTTATCCACCTTTTGTGGTCTGGTGATGCAAAAATGAACCTGTACTCAACTGTCTTATCTAGGAGCAGCAAGGTAAATAATAGTCTTTTGCCTTGTCTTTTTGAAGTATCATATGAGTAATCTGTGTTTTCACTTATTAAACAAAAGAAAAAATCAACAAAAATGTATTTCAGCTGAGGAAAAAGTTAGGACGTAACCTCAATGAGATGTTTCTTGTAGCCATCTACCAGTTTCTGACATCGACTGGAAGAAAGTTTCCCCCACTCCTCAATGCAGAATTCTTTCAGCTGTCTTATGTTTGAGGGGTTTCTTGAATGCACAGTCCATTTCAAATCACTTAACAGGATCTCAGTAGGATTTAGATCTGGGCTTTGACTTTGCCGTTCCATTTTTTACTTCTCAGCCAGTCCTTGGTGAATTTACTGGTATGTTTTGGTTCATTGTCATGTTGCAAGGTCCAGTTCCGCTTCAGCTTCAATTTTTTGACAGATGGTCTCATATGTTCCTCAAGCACCTTCTGATACAATGTAGAATTCATAGTGGATTTTGTGATGGTGAGCTGGTCAGGTCCTGCTGCAGCAAAGCCCCAAACCATAACACTTCCACTTCCATGTTTCACAGTTGGTATGAGGTTCTTTTGCTGAAATGCTGTATTTGGCTCCCATGATAATTAAAGTTGTGCAGTCTCTTTCTGATTGTAAATTCATGCACTTTGACATCAACTGTAGCAAGGGGTTGCTGTAGGTCCTGTGATATTATATTATATAATATTTTAGGGTTTTTGGAGACTTCTTTAAGCATCCTGATGTGATACACCTGTAGGTAATTTTAGCCATTTAAGTACAAATAAATGTGGAGGTGTCCTTACTTTTTCCTCACAAGAAATTGGATTTTTTTTAAATTACATTTTACAGATCATTTTAAAAGAATTTTCTTTGGGTTTTATTTAGTTATATTACTTGAATCTCCCAATATTGTTAAAATGAAGATCAAATGTCCATATGTTTAACTATGTTAAAAAAAACACAGGCTTTCATGGGGTGTCCTAATTTTTTCACATGACTGTATATATATCTAAATAACAAAAAAAATAAATAGTGATTAACGCCATACATATGTCACACATACAAATTTTCCAACTTTTTATCCTTTATAAAAACATGCTGAAGCCTTTTTGACCCTGTGTCATAGAAAATGTCACCGTAAGAAACATTAGCCATTACTCAGTTGTGCAGTGAGCAAAGGCAGCACTATAACGATGTGAAAGCGATCCACGCATGGCTTGAGTCGGCACATTGCGCCGCCATACTCTACTCTTACATGTGTAGACCAGCATGCTGCTCCGACCGGCTTACCCACAATGCATTGCTGCTTACAGGAGCTACATGAATTCCGTGTACACTTTCCCTCACTCATGTTTTATAACCAGACAACTGTAAAAATCCAAAACATGATGGGGCTCGATGTTTTCATGTTGTTTTGGAAACTTAACTTTGCACTTAAGCCTCTGTTGCATGTTTTTGAGTCCAGTCGCGTGTTTCTATCCGTCCGTCTGGCCCAGTCAGAACTTTCTGTTTCTGCTGTCCTCTGTTACGTTGTGCATGATGAAACCAAGCCACTTTAACACTGTGACTCTCTCCTCGTGCCCACCTCCGCTGCTGTGCATTATGGAGCTTTAGGTTGTTTGATTTTGTTTGTTCTATGGTTCCTGGACATCCAAATCAAAACTGGTAGTTGGAGTGGCGAAGATTGAATACGCTTTTATAGACCTCAAATTCAGAGTAATGAAAATGGTTTCAGGTGATGTGGCAAAATATCATTAATAATATTGCATAATATTGCAAGACAATTCACATTAACTGAGGAGTAGGGATGTGATTAAAAAAAAACCTGTGGAAAAATATGAGTTCAATGAGGCTAAAGAATGAAAATGAAAAATGTATAAGTTATATTATTTTTATATAGCTATACAAATATAGTTATATATTTTTTATATAACTATAAAAATAGGGTTATTTTTACCCACCAGTCAGCTGCAGTCTATAACAGAAACCCTGTCAAGTTAACAAGTTAACTATTTTACCTAGCTGATTTATGAATATTAGAAACAATAGGAATATGATTTTTAAAATCTCAGAAATCCTGCCAGGTTAGCTCATTCTAGCAGGTTTAGCAGTGAGAATTATGAATATTTATGAATATCCTCTCAAATCCTCCCAGAAAACCTGTCAACTTATTTTAGCTATCTAGCTATATGAAGATTATTAACATTATGAATATGTCTTTAAAAATCTGTCAGGTTAGCTGATGTTGGCCAGCTGGCTAGCATTAGCAATACAGGTAATTAACATTTAAGGATATGACTTAAAAAGTCTCTCAGAAATCTTGTCGTTACCTTATTTTAGCCCACTAGCAGACTATTAACATTATGAATACAACTTTAAAATTCTGTCAGAAATTCTGTCAGGTTAGCTCACATTGTCCAACTGGCTCACATATGAAGAATATTAACATTAAGAATATGACTTTAGAAAAATCCTCTCAGAAAACCTGTCAGGTTAGCTTATTTTGGCTAACTAGCAGGGTTAGCAATTAATTTATTTTTTTTTTTACATTCATGAATATCATCTCAAATTGTCTCAGAAATGATGTCAAGTTAATTTATTTTAGCCAGCTAGTTAAAAGTTTTACCTTTGAAGACTTAAAAAAATGCTGTTGGAAATCCTGTCAGGTTAGCTAACTGGCCAGCTATAAATCCTGTCAGGTTAGTTCATTTTTGCTAGCTAGCTATGGTTAGCAATAAGTATATTTAACATACATGAATAGCCTCTCAATTCCTCTCAGAAATCCCATAATGTTATCTTATTTTAGCTAGCTAGGCAAGGGATATATGTTATACCTTCCTCTTGGAAATCCTGTCAGGTTAGCTCACATATGGTAGCTGGCCACAGTTATCAATGAATATTATTAACAACTATGACTTAAAAACCTGTTAAGCTATAAGGCTTGTGTTAGCAGTGAAGATTGGTTAAAGTTAGCAGTGAAGATTGTTAATACATTTATAAATATGACTTACAGATCATTTCTGAAATCCTGTCAGGTTAGGTTGTGCTACATAGCCAGCTATCAAAACATAAAGATAAAAAACAAAAACATATGTACGAATGCCAAATACTTTTTCTCCCTATTTGGAATACTTCTATATTCCTTCTGGGGACTACAATCTGCTGAGAGAGGTCACTGATCTCAAGATTCTTCAGACTTTTTATGAATGAAAGGGTTTTTTTTTTTAAACGAATGAATGAGTGCCTCTCCAGCATCTCACAGTGATTAATTAGAATCTGGGGACTCCAGGCTGGATTGCCCTTTTGAGAAAAGTGTCAACAGTGTGAAATACGATGCAAGAGGTACGCATTGCAGCTTTCTAATAGTATTACTCAATAGTGTTCAGTGCAGCTGGGTCTGTAGTCCAGGTTTCTGGCAAATAAAAGCACCGTCTACGTCACGTTTAAATCTGTACTTGTCAGATTATAGATGAACCAGACTGTATGTCTGTGGCATGTGGGCACAGCTGCACTTTGCTCATGTTGTAATTTAATCTAGTGTAAACTTGTCTGTCTTAATTCTACAGCAATACTATAGACTGAGACTAAAACAGAACCGTGTGGTGAGTAAAACTGAAACACACACACATGCCAAATAGTGTCTTTTAGTCAGCCATCCATCCAGGAAGATGCACAGGCGTGTACAAGCAACAATAAGTGACAAGAAGTGTGTACACCATGTTAGTTTTCACAAACTAGTTGAGTATTCAGGAACAGTGGGAAGCACAGGACACACATTTAATTTCACGTATGTAAGCATTTATCGGATGTTCCAATAAATCGGAGTGCATCATTAGCACCGTTCCTGCACTTTTCATTCACTTAATGATCAATTCCAGAAGTGTTCTTGCCTCTTTGAGGGCTGTCTGTGTGGTCTTATGAGGGAAGACAGCCAGTCATGGATAGATAGCCATCCAAGTTTGCTGTTTTTACACCTAAACCATAGTGCAATTAAACCCAGTCACAGTGGATAGCTTTGGACTAGAGTATTAAATGTTTACAAGGCAGAGTGTTTCAGCACAAATCGCTCGCACATACTTATGTAATTACTGTTGGGAAGCAAATAGCAAAATGGGTCGAGTTTAAGAGTTAAGTAGAAGTACTACTCATAATATTGCAGTGGGCTTTAATGTCCAAACCAAATTCAACGCAGCTTTGAATGTCCGTCACACTGGCCTTTACTTGGGAGAAACAGTTAGGGTTGGACATAGTCAAACAATATGACTTGCTTAAAAGAATATTTCAGTCAAAAATTAAAGTGACCCCAAATTTGCATTGATCACCTAAGACTTATTTGGCGCCTGAAGTTTGCTTTAGTTTTGTACTGAATCATCGAGGCTAATGTTCTTGATAAGTAAGAGAAGCTACCAGTAGCTACCAGTTTAGTATTGTACACACTGCCTCCAGCCAGGATTGTTCAGGATCTCAGACAGACCATCTCATGTGGATTCTAACACTGTTTGACAGTTATATATAAAAATAATTCCTGTTATCATTTACGTTATAGCAGCTATAAATACTGGTTCTCTCCCCAGCCTCTATTTTCTCTTATTTAAAGCTAATATGACAAAAAAAATGTAGTTTGGCATTTTACCAAGAAACCCAAAAGCGTAAACTTCACTGTCCCGTAGACTTCCCCACGGAGGAAAACTTACTGACCATTACAAAGCTCTGACACTGGAGACTCCTTCCATAAATGGTAACTTATTGGCCTTAGATTTTGTGGAGCGTCCGTCATGAATGAGTTGTTACTACAGCATCGATAGTGTATTGGAATATAGATTGTATGGATGTAGAAAGTCAAGTATTAGGTGTGTAGATTCGAGAATTCAACAGCACTGTGATATACATGACAATATGCTGTCTATTTCATGTTTGTTTACATACTCTATTATTTTTGCAAGTGTGTAATGATTTAAGCAGACAATCTGCTCAATGCCAAACTGGTAGCTATAAGCTGCCCTTTGTTGTTAGTTACAATACCCTTCAGTGCAAAAGTTAAAAAGCAAGCTTCAGGCACCAAATATATCTCGGTTGATAGACTGTGTTTGAGGTAAGGGAAATGTTGTGGCATTAATCTTTGGTAAGACTATTGCTTTAACAAACGCAGAAATGCCATCCCCATGAGGGCTCGCACTAAACACACAAACGCACACACACGCTCACTCACACGCACATACAGAAACTCGCACTCACAGACCCGCTCAAGCACAAACAGGCATGAAGATTACCCCATATGCATGCGTGCATGCCTGCTGCCGTGCGGTCTACGTGCTGCCCACATTGTGAATAGAAACTAAGTGCATGAAGGGGAATCGAATGTTAATTGTGCCAGCACGTGTCTTTTTTTTCTTTCTTTTTGGTGTTTATCCTACCAACTATCGAACGATTTATCTTAATATTTCCTTTGTTGTTCATATTTTCAAATGTATTTATTTTTAACAAAACAAAAAAGCTTGTGAATAAGTAAATGTGTCCAAAAATGAATGTAGCGTGTACAAGCATGAGAGGATGTTTTTATACCGGGGATGTTTCTAATTTTTATTTTTAATCATTATGATGGTTTCTAATCAGAACAGTGGTGGATTATTGCAGCATTGCTTCCTATTAAAATATGATCACTCAATCAGGCCCTGTGGATTTATTTCCTTGGAGAAAGATGAGTGCGCACACACCCAGCCAGCAACAGCCATGTTTTAAAGATGCAGTTTGTGATATTATATTGGTCCCGTTTTTAAAATAACATTGAAAACTGTGATTCGCAAATGTTGCTTTGCAATGGACCTGGCTAGCTGCTTTTTCTTTTTGTGTACTTGTTTACTTTTACTGTACTTTTCTGGCCTGGAAACTAGCTCTGCCCACAGTTGGAACTGAACTACTTAAGGACAACTGTATGGGACAGAGGGGTCAGCGTTTTCACTGGAGTGGTAATTCACCTTGCAGGCAGCAGAGGGCTCTACAAATGACAAACAGCTTCTTTAAATGTATATATTACATCATTTATGTTCACATTATAGACTCCTTAAAAATAGCAAAATCTTATGCACAGAGTTCCAAGACATTACTGAATCAGGGCACAAACCCTCTAATTAATGTCTTTACATCCTCCCTTTGCCAGGCTAATGACATTTTCTTTAGTATTATTTGATAATTATTGGACTATCGCGATACTATTACAATAATTATAGCAATAGAATAATCGTACAATATGATTCTCCCACATGAGGACCCACTCAATTCACTTATTGTGTTTATATAATATTGGCTAATCCTGATGTGTAGTGTGTGCCAAATAAACAAGTTAATTTAGAGAACTTTCTAGGACTGTGGGGTCCAAAGTGGGGTGAGTAAAAGGGAAAATCACAAGTCAACCAAGTGTATTAGATTTATTACATATTCTTATAATTATTTGACTGGTCGTTTTAATTGAATGCGTTTAATCCAAAGCACACTAACACCAAAACAAGTAGGTGTATAAACAATGTCAGCTTGGACCTATTGTGTTCTGTAATTGGCTAGTTCAATAATAAAAGGCTCGAAGGCATTTGAGATCCCTGCTTCTGGGAGTTGAATGGGTAAATTCAGCAATTTAGTAAATCAACTGATAGATGAAGTCATCATTTAGAGATGTACAAATCTCAAATCCAAATTTAATGCTAATTATCAATATTTTTAAAGTAACTAGTTTAACACACTAGTTTCTAAGGCATCAGAGAAATCCATGAAATGGAAAAGTCATAAAAAGTCATATAAAGGAGAACACTGTCAAAAATCAGGAGGAAAGAAAACACTGAAATTTATTTATGCTCTTTGCAAAAAAAAACAAAACAAAACAAAAAAAACTCAACTGAAGCCAATTTGCAACATGTGGAAGAAAAGACATGTGGTCCAGGAAGTCATGACTTATCTCTTCCATGAGTTTATGATTGAAACAGACAAAAGACAAAAGCAAGTCTCCATTCGCACTGATTAATTAAATATGATGGAGATGTGGTTCTTGAGGAATGGTCTCGCTTCTCAGTAGCTAGAGCCTGAACACAGACTGAGCAAAAGGCAAGAGCACTAATTATTGTATTTGTGTAGTCTTAAAGCGCCATTGTGTTATCTGGCTTTTATACATTATCATGTGAACAAACGAATTCACTAATTAAGTGCAATACCACTGTGAGATCTGTACACACAAATTGGATTATACTAAACGTAATTAAATGCATATTATATATAAATATATATGCATGCCATGCCAGGCACAAGTGTATACAGTATAGTGCTTGTTTTTATTGGGTTTCAGTGCCTCCTAGCGGACACATGAAGGAGTGCAGTTCAGATTTCTAAAAAAACAAAGCTGTAGACTGTAAAACTCCAATGATAAACTTATAACAGCTTCATTTCCCACGTGGCCATTAAACACAACAGTTTTATTAAAGTTGTGTTCCCTGGGTTTCATAAGACTCAAAGCAATCTCGCTTTTCAGAGACCAGCCCATAAACACCGACTCCTCCGGCTGAGCCCCGCTTCCTCATCCAGCCTGTACTGAATGCCTTTGTATCATCCTACAGTAACCTAAATGAAAAGCACCAAGACACTGAGGTTTATTGTTTTACAGTAAAAAACAAAAACAAAAAAAACAAGATTTTATTAAAGAAGCATAAAAAATAAAACTCTTGATACATTTCTTATAACCGTCAAGTCAGTTCAAATTATAACGTGTATACAATTGTTCCGACTCGCGGCTAAAAGGTCCATAAACTTTCAAATAAAATATATTTCAATTTTAAATTTTCTTCAATAATTTTCTCATTTTGTTATAAATTGCCTATATGTTTTACACAGGAAAACAGAAATATGGAAAATAAAGATAAATTTGCAGTAATAAAAGGGTCACATTATAATCTGGGATATTTAGGTTAAGGTAAGCAAATAAATTGTAAAAATAAAATGTGTAAAAAGTTTTTTGTCCTTTTTTTCATTTTTAACCTTTAGAAAATTATTAGCTAACGCCTGATGGCTTCAAGACATGCAGATAGTTAACTTACAAATAATGATAATGTTTTAAAAACTACTAAACTTATCAGTTTTGTACGGCTGGAAAAAAAATCCCAATGATTGTATTTCGGGGTATTTACAGTCAGGCCTAAAACCTTGTTACTGAAACAACTTTTGGTTCTGCATATAAAAGAATTAAAGCAAAAAAAAAAGATATAAACACTAAAAAGGAGAGCAGAGTTACAGGGCTAAGTGATCTATGGGAGCGTGGCAGCTTGTTGCCAGTCCAATGCCCGAGATCAGATCTCCCCTTCGAGCTATCCTCAGTAAACCCTGTTTAGAAACCTTAGGGAGATGGGATGGGGGTAAGAAGGGGTTACACACTAATTAATCTCCATCTCGAGTCTGTACCAGCTGTGTCCAGGTTCGGAGTGACGGATTGACTGAGGAGTCTGGTCCTCGCTAGGCTGAGAAACACCTGGAGCTTCAGACGACACACACTCGGAGGGACGTTTACAGCACGCTACTGACATGGAGCAAATTCTGTACCTTTAAACCAGTTCTGCTACTGCACATTTCCAGTAGAAAACCCCTTTTGAGTGTAGTTTCCAAAATATCTTAAAACTAACCTTACTAAGATCTAACCTCAGTCCGACGAGATTCCTCTCGAAATCACCGCAGCAAGTTCATACTCTGGACAAATACTTAAAAAAATGTCTTTTCCTCGTTTTATTTCTGTAACATTCTGCAATCAACAGCAAGGAAAAGTTACTTAAAATGTTTGAATAAGACCACAAGAGCAGGTGGATCCCTGTTACGAACACAGAATCATCTTCTCTACAACTAGCGCAGGCGCTTCAGAAACAGACTGAACATCAGTAGTGATCTGCACCACCAAGGCACCAAATGCTCTCAACTCTGAACTGAAAGTGAACCGGCACTACTGAGTCACTTGACAACATTCCGTATCTGTGTACCCGTGGATGAAGCAACAACAAAAAAACAAAAAACTCTTCAGAAGGGACACAGGAGAAATTGTGGACCATTTGAGGCTTGATTTCATACATGCCTGACTACTGAAACTAAATGGACAACACAGATAAAACCATGTAAACCAGAACTATAAAAATCTCATCTCTGCCCTTAACCTCAGCGCCAGAGGTTTCCGTTACAAAGCCACTGCGTCTAAGCGTCGGTTCTAAGCTCTGGACTGCGACCCTACATCTAAACCTCGTCTGCGGCTCTTGGACATGTAGCACAGAGTGAATGGAAGCCCTGGGTGAACATAGCTGCCAGGTTCTGATTGGTTCTCAATCCTGGTTATTGTAACTGAAGGAGACCTGAATTATCACAGGAAGCCCTTTTAGACTGTACGGTGTCATCATGGCTTGTCGCGGAAAAAAAAATTTTTTTTAACCTATTCAACTGGGCTACTGGTGAAAGCCTCATCCGAACAAAGCACAAAAACAGCAAGAGGCAAAACATGGAAATGGGTCTGGGCGCTAGTGTGGATTACAGCAAAGAGCCTTCGCCCTCAAATTAAGAGCAAGGCCTTGTGGGAAGGGCGGAAGACCGACGTTTCTCCAGGCTGGCCAGAGACCGAAAGAACATTGCAATGTGTCGCAGTGCACAAAGTGGGATGGATTTACAACAGTCCACTAAATTTCAAAAATAATAAAAATCCCCACTCTTCACCTTTTTCTCCTCCAAAACACACACACACACACACACTCACACACACACAGTAAGAAGAAACATTCTTGCAAAGTTACAATGTCCTACCTATGCTAGAATTCAGTAATTCAGAACAATGTGATGTTGGAGAGAACATTTCTGTCCTGTTCCAACAACCAGACAGCAAATTTTAAAAAAATCTCTAAAAGAACAATAAAAGTAACAGATAAAGTCGTCCATGGAGTGAAAGGCGACGCCGCCGTATCTGTGGTGCTGTAGTGGACCCCGCTGGGACAGGGAACGAAACTGGAATGAACAAACCCGAACTTATTTGATCAAAGCAGTCAATACAAAAGTGTGTGTCTGATAATGAAGTGTATACGACATGTCCAACCTGGGTAAAGTCCTCAGGGACAGTGCGTGTTCTAATTCGAGGGTCTAAGAGTGTCCACTTCTGGACTGGAGTATGAGTGTTTTAGGATTGCAAGACAAAGACAGGTGGAACACCGACCTCTTAGCATTGTAATGATATTTCTTATGCAACGTTAACTATTCTATCTACCTACATAATATTGAACAATAACCATTATGCTGGATATCAACTCTTAACTTGAATAAATATTAAGTGTTTCATTCTTCATCGATAATAATAAAAAAAAAACAAATAATTCTGTACTATTTTGGTCTGACGAGTGTGCAGGCGCCGCAGTTTTTTTTCTTCTTCTTGTGAAAACTCAAAAACGTGCGGGATTAAAAACAGACTGCATTCCCGCCCCTCTCAAAGTTCTCAAAATGAACCCTTAGAAAAAAGTGCAGACCTATGCAGCTTAAATCGAAAAATATCTGCAAGTAGAAAAAAGTCTCAAGCAAAAAAATAACCTGCTCAGAAGCAAGAATGAAGGGGAAGGGGGAATGTATAATACATGGACAGACTCATCGGCGGTAGATCAAATTAATGCCTAAAGATAGATAAGACACTGGTTTCTATCCTCCTCGTCCATCTCAAAGGAAAAATAAAGTACACTGCTGACCTGCTGATTCCACAGCCTGGGATAAGTACACGAGTCAGTTATAATATTGACATTATCATCAGTTATTATTATTATTAATAATAAATCAACATCAGAATAGTGTCATATTTAATATAGTAATTATCATCAATCCTATGTAGGCAGGTACACATCTTCCTCTCTCCTTATAGTTTACTGTAGACTTTCTAAATAGTGGGGTTGTTCTTCAGGGCTTGGGATAACAGCACCCCAGTGACCGTGTGCCATTAAGAGAAAATGCGAATGCACTGCGTGGCTGGGGTGTGGCACACAGGGCACTCGGGCTCCTGCGACTGGCAGATTTGCCCAGCGCAGTCCATGCAGAACAGATTGTGGCCGCAGGGAACTAGTGCGGCTGTGACCTCGCTCTCAAAACAGACGAAGCAGTCCCTGTTGCCACTGCCTGGTACCATGCTGCCCAGGGTGCCGGCCTTCAAGCGGCTCAGCATGCCGGATGCGGCACCCACGCTGCCGCCGCCCTCGGAGTCGGTAGGCGAGCCACCAGGCAACGAGGAGGCAGAGCAGGATGAGTAGCCCGTGGTGCTGCCACCGCTGCTGCTGCTGCTTCCTCCTGAGAACGACGAGCCCGTGTGAAGCCAGGAGAGGGCGCTGAGCGGGTCGCTTTGTGCCCGTCGTGCCAGCGGGTGCTCCAGCGCTGAGCCGTCGCCTGGCAGTGTGGGTGAGAGGCGTGGTGTGACCGTGCCCCCACTCAGGCCGCTACTGTTGCGCCGCAGAGGCTGTGCCTGCTTGTTGCCGTTAGCCAGTGGTGCCCAGATGTTGGTGCTGCCGAATTCAAAGCCAAGCTCATCAGGGGTGGGTGCCATGCCAGGCGCAGGGTCGTTGTTGAAGGTGAAGGTGCCTCCACCACTGCCCGTGCTATATGGACTGGTAGGACTGGCGCTGTCTGTGGGCCGGCGGCTGCTCGGGTAGGGCTCCGAACCCAGACCGCCGTTGTGATAGGATGCCGTGGACAGTTTGCGGCTTGAGTGGTGGATGGAGAGAGGGAGAGGAGGAGGAGGTGGTGGAGGAGGTGGGGGTGCTGTGTGGTGACCAGAGCTGCTTCCGCGCCCCCACAGCGTGCCCCCAAGCCCCAGCGAGCCAAGACTTTCGAGGCTGACATCGGTGCCATTGGTGTGAAAGTCGTTGTGGCCCTGCAGGTCAACGAAGGCGCCGGTGCGCAGCGTGATGTGGGTCTCGATCTCCTCTCGTGCCCGGTCGACATTCTCCGGCATGCCCGTCACCTCAAACACAGGATCCTTCTCTCGGCTCGGTGTCACGATGTATGTGTGAGTCTGCTGCTGGATGCGTTTGATCGTGGCCCCTTTAGGCCCCACCACCAAACCCACCACGCGGTAGGGAACACGCACCTGGATGGTAGTCTGGCCTGGAAGGTGTGGGGGCCCGGGCAGGGAGCCTCCACTTCCCCCGGCTTTGCAGCGAGACGCACGAATCATGGAGAAGTGATCAGCTGCAGAGATGATCTCACGCTTGGCCATTTCCACATCCTCACGACGGCCCGTCACTATAAACACAGGATCCTCGCCTCTCACCGGGGTTTTGATGTAAGTGTTGGTCTTTGCTCGCAGGGCTTTGATCTTACAACCTACAATCAAAAACACATGGCAGCAGTTAAAACTTACTTTAAGGAAATCATGGAAGAAATATCTGAACACCATTATGCTTTTAATTAGCGTTTGCCCTTATGTTGATCATGTTTATTCCACTAGCAGTAGATTCTACTTATTTAATTCCAATATAATTATAGCAACAGAAAGGCAAACTAAAAATAACAGCTTTTAAGAGCTATTAAGTAAACACATGAAGCCTTGTGTTCTGTTCACGATTTATTAATGTCGGAGTAGGGTGTGTTTTTAGATTAGATTTTATCTCAAAATTAACAAACGGGTATTGTAAGACAAAAAGCAATTTGTCTTCTCTTCATATCAATGATGATCAATAGAAACAACACAGATGGTTTACCCACAGCTGAGAGTGTAAATTATACAGCGGGAACACAACAGCTATTAAACTTTTTGGGTAGTTTCTTAAAATTATTTTTTATTTTTGAAAATGAGCCATCCTATTCTTTAGTGCCATAGTTCTTAAAATTGGGTCTGTGATGTACACCCAAGCAGGCTACAATTCTGCTATTTACTATATTATTTATTATAATTAAACGCTATCATTTAATGACATGATTAATAGTAGTGACATATTACAATTACCCATCCCTATTGTTATAATCATAGTTATTACAGTTTTAGTCTAATTACATAGTCACGTGAATGAAAGCAGTTAAATACATCAGTCACTGCAAAGTGTTTCCCCTACAGAAACGTGTTAATTTCCTAATCCAATCTAATCTAAACAATTTAGACATAAATAATGTTGATTTGAATGCAGGTGTAAGTCTAACGGTGCTGTTTAACTGATGCTTCTGGTGCACAATACGAGAAAAGTAGAAAGTTCAGGACTAGAAGATGAATACAGGATTATCATCCTGAGATGATAAATCATTAGGACTGCAAAAAGTTTGCGAGCCCCTAGAAGAGAAAGAAACCAGTCCGATGCTCACATGTTCATTAGCAGCTCTTCTGAGGTACACGGTGTACTGTTTCTTTAAATATGGCTGCCTTCCCTCGCGCAGCCAATCGCGTGCGCGCGCTGTGATGTCATCGTCCGAGGCAGAAAGCATGGCACTTTCAAACAAAGAGAACAAAGCGATAAAGCGCCGCGAGCACGCACGTGCCTCAACCGCGCTCTCGGTTCCGCACTGCTACTGAGCGTAACGTAAATATAATAAATATAAACACGTCTAAAGATTTAGTGCAACATCACGGCGGTGGAACCGGATTCAGTGCAGCGCACAGACATGTAGAATAGCGCCCTGACCGCGTTTTAGCATAACAAGAGCTGTTTCTATTGAGAATTAACACCATAAACATGAAGTTATCGATGTTACCGGTGATAAAAGGGACTGCAGGAAGGGTTTGGTACGTGGCCTTGACCGAGTGTGCAGTAAAAGAGTGTCGATCGATGTGTTTCTTTTGTTTAGGTGGAGGGACAGACTGCTTCGACATGTGCAGACTGTGCCGCTTTGTCTGACCCCGAGTCTCCCCTCCCCCCGACCCTCCATCTGCCCCAAGAACACAGGAGCATGCAACACACTCACCTCACGAAATACACGTCTAAAACACACACACACAAAAACATCAGCAGCAGCTCTAAAACACTGCCATCGTGGTGTGCCCTGCATGACAGCTGGACTTCCATCATAACCAACTTCTCCAGAAGGGACAAAGAGCTGCATGTGCATGATCAGTGCAATCACAAAGGCTGGAAATGGAAATTTAACCCACCTTGCCTCCCTACAATCTCAGCGACATGTTCCGAGCTGGGCACAGGAACACACTCGGTCATGTTGACGCTCCTCTTGCGGTTGCACAGCGCGGCGCTCTGGTCTCCGAGCACGGGGTGTGTGTGCGGGGCCATGTGGTAGCCGCCCGTGCCGTAGTACTCCGGAGACGGAGAGCAGGAGGAGGGCGAGCCGCGGGAGCCGCCCGGATGGTCGAGCAGCGGCAGGTCCACGTAGCCGCCTCCTCCAACTCCTCCTCCGTTGCCGTTACAGTTCTCGGATACGGTGACCGTCGTGGTCCCGTCCAGGGAATCCACTTTGTCCAGCGCCATGAGCGAGAACTGATCGATGGCGAAGCGCAGCGCTTCCTGGTGCTCCTCGTCACGGGACTCCGGTTCCGGTTCTCCGGGCAGCGAGACGCCGGTCTGCTGCGCACTCACTACCGCGTCGTGGTCCATGATCTCTGGGTGGAACAAGGGGCTAGGCATGCTGCCCGCGGATGAGCATTAGACGGGATGGGAAACGGCTTTCTGCGCGGAAAAAAACAAAACAACGCCATAAATAAACATTTTTTAAACTATAATAATAAAAACACACCGACTGAATTAACAATCCTGCTCCAAAACGTCCCAAAGCAATGCCTACTTCATGCTGCGAGACTAAAAAAGTCCCTCCTGCTTTGTCCTTATTGTTTCTTTCTCTTCTCCACCAGCGGTTAGCAAAGTAGCTTAGCATCAGCTACATCACCGCTGCTTCAATAGCTAGCATGAGTTGGTAACTTACATGTGAGAACAAATCTCACATATTACATATTATTGCCGGTGTTGATTCTTAAACAACGCTCATGGCATTTACAGACATGACCAGGTTTCTTCCATAACCGCGGAATGACAAACGCGCCAGAATAAACTCAACAGAAAAGGACGCTGCATTTTGTTGTTAGCAAACTAGCTTTAGCCGGCTAGCACAGAGGAGGTAAGTCACGTTGTCGCCGCCTTTGTTTGTGGGTAACAGTCTAAGCAGCAGGCATGCACCGCGCCGAGCAAAGTTCACCCATCAAATCATTAAAACAAACGAATGCAAGTGAAGAGCGCGCGTTTCATTTACCTGTTTGTCTCCCGCTCCTTTATTTTGATTCTGGAGAAGGAATACTGAAGTCCTGGCTACAACGCTTTAGCCCAGTTTGCTAATTTGGGGGGCGTTTGGAGAAAATATCTGTTTAAAAAACATTCAACGCACACGCGAGTGAACACACAGAAAAAAACGCAAAGATCTCTACTTTCCCATGACTCGAGCTATGCGTTGGCGTGATTCTTCACATTTCCATAAGCGTATAAATCCCAAAAAACACACACACACACACACAAGAGGAGCAGCGTCTCGTCTCTCCCGCTGCCTGTAGTCCGCCGCCTTTGTCTAGCCAGGCGCACGCGACGCCGCTCTCTGCCTGCCAGTCTCTCGCGCACAAGGCGCTGACGTCACCCGCGACACAACAATGGAGTTCAAAGGCCACGCTGTAGGCGCCCACATCAGCGACGCGAGTGCGCATGCGCGTCCCGGCTACACCCGGTCATGTTCAAGCCGCGAGCGTTATCATCATTACAGCGCGAATCAGATTCGTTTTCTTTTAAAAGTCTGTTGTTCAAGTCATAAACAACTCGAAGAGATGCATCACTAGTTGTGCTGAAAATCTTAATCTTCACTCAGGTAAATGCACGACTTAACGTTTAATGTTGACACGATTTCAAGTTCATCCAGAAAGTCACAATGTAGCCTTCTGACTAGGGCTGGCCGATATGAGCACAGAATATCGACATCGTGAAAAACTGAGACACAATACGCTTTTCAGAGATGACATGGAAGTCATACCTCGATATCTTTTCATTCATTTTTAAAAAAAAATATTTTTTATAGCTTGTTACCAACTAACTGGAAGCAATTGATTTAATGTTAACATTTTATACTTAATCTTAAAAAAAATAAATAAATAAATAAATCCCCTTCTTCATATGTGGATGCCTATTTGTGACCCTAATTTGTGGGCCTTCCCCAAAGAGTTGCCACAAAGTTGGAGGCATATGATTACAGGATGTCTGTGTGCTGTAGCATTATGATTTCCAATATCACACAAGCAAGATTGTTGTTATACTGAGTACCATCACCGCTGTGATTCAGCCATAGGTAATCAAGTAACTGACATTTCACACACAATGTAGAGTCACTGACGTTCCAGGCAAAATATGGAGTAACCGACATTCCTGACACAACAGAGAGTAACTGTGAACAAAATATGGCCAAATATTTAATTGTAGTTATACAATAACAAAGATTTAATTCATTTCTATTCTCAGATGAGGACAGTTGGGTAACTTGCTTCTTAAACGTCTTCCTATTTTAATGTTGCTCAGTTTCCATAGTTAGGCAATAAACAGAAGTACTGGGGAAAATTACAGGATATACAACTCCGTAGTTTGGATCTCAAGACATTCCACTCCCTAAGTCCAAAGATAACCTATAACAATTTTAAGAGCCGAGAGCATAACACCTCCAATATTTCTGCACTTTAATCCATCTTCAATTCACGTTTTACATTTCTAGAAGCTTTCAATATTAACATGAGACATTTCTGCCTAAAACCAATCACAATCACAGACCAGTTATTTGATCAAAAATTCATTTTATTATTCCAACGTACAAAATTAAGCCCATATCAAAGAAATCGTCTTAAGCACCCAAGACTGCATAAAGTGAAACCCCAATCAGACAAAATAACTAGCTTTATAAAATACAAAATCTAATTTAATTTAGCTTTGACAGCATCAAACAGCTTATATGTAAAATAACTGTATTCCAAAGAAAATTTAAAAACACACACAATGTATACATATAAAATGTGAAGAAGGGGATCACTGATTAAATCTAACAAAAACAGTCCTTCCTTGGGTTGTTCCATTAGTCAGATTTCCAGCTGAAAACTTGGACAAGGGGAATTAATCATCATTTATAACTTCACAGATTTGGTCAACGGAGCAGTGCCCATTTTCAACATTTTGTCTCTTTTGCCTTTTTTGGCTAAGCAGCATTCTGTTTAGCACAGTAATATTTCATTTTCTGCTTGTCTTGTCTAACAATGATTAAACATGTCTGTTGTTCAAAATCAGCTCACCACATTTGCCCTTAGTTTTTGGCAATGCTAAAGTCATAGCTTTTTGTACGAACACAAGAGGAACGGTTTCTTAATTTGTGGTTTACCATAACCTAACCCCCCCCCTTCCACACACACAAACAAAAAAAAAAGCACTGTATTTGTGTAAAACAATTGACCTATTGAATGAGCAGCACCAAATAAAAAGTTTTTTTTTTTTTTTTTAGTATACACACTTTCTTTCCACAGCAATAAATCAGATAATAATAATAATAATCAGAAAGGCAGAGAGGACTGTACACCAAAAATGATCTTTGAAATTAAACATCTTCCTGATATTACCTGTAAGTGCAGTATGTACTTTGCCTTATTAACAGCCTTGATGCGTCACCTGGAGCCCTTTGTTGCTAATATATTTTAGAGATTTAACACGTCACTGTCTGGCCACTGGGTTACTAAGAGCTCTGCTTTTTTAAGGGGAATATGTTCCTAACACTTCAAGTGTTTAAGAAAATTTAAAGCCACCATTTCTTATATTGCTGTAGTTATTGTAATTGCTGTATAGTGTATAACTGTAAGCCCTTAAAAATCACTGACGAGAAGAACGACACACAACGTAGTCATGATCTGCAAAATGGAAAAGAAAAGCACCAATAATGAAAAGATTAGTTCTAGGGATGTTCAACCTAATTCAGAGTTAACTGACAGGGAATGATTAGATTTGTATGCCTATATTTTGTTTTACATCCTAACCGTTACTGAGTTTATAATTCCCCCGATGAGCATAATCGTATTGTTAGGTTCACAATACGCTAGATCAGAACCCTTCCTGTCTAGCATAGTATATTAAAAAGCTCTCGTGATGTGATAGCACTTTATGCATACTCTGTGTGTGTGTTAGAACAAAGTACACCTCATATGTAGCTGGAGTACGGCAAGACATCAGCTTACTCACATTTAAAACAAACCAAAATGTTTTAAAAAAATTACAAAGGTGAAAAAGTTCCTAGAAACTGCCTGCATAAAACACAAAGTTTCACAGGTCACTGCATAAAGTAGCAAAAGAGTTACTTTTCCATCAGAAAAGACAGCATGAGCTTTCATGTCCTGGTAAATATCCTGAAGGTCAGCGCAGGAGAAGAACACTGCAATCTAGTATTACACAGAGAGAAAGATTATATTAGAAACTGAAATCACCCATGAAAAATGACACAAGTTAAGTGATGATCCTTAAATATAGCAAGTCAGTATCAGGTGTTTAGAACTACAGAACAGAAATATACAACATACAGGACAGTACGCTCCAGACTTATTCAAATGGTTTCACCTATGACACCTACTTCCCAGTTTTTGGAGAATATGCGCCCCACCTGACCGGCACTGGAGAGCAATGTCTTCTAAACCGCTGTCCAATTATTTGTAAAGTGTTAAATCTAACACTTCACTATAAGCTTATGTAAACTTTTTTTGGTTAAAATGTTCTGCCTTGGTCAAATAGTGTGATTTCTGACCATTTTTGGTGAACACAAAACATAATCCATTCACCTCGACAGAAAGCGAGGGCTCCGTATCAGTGCATCTTTCAAGCACAGGGACCGTATCAGTGCATCTTTCAAGCACAGGGACCGTATCAGTGCATCTTTCAAGCACAGGGACCGTATCAGTGCATCCTTCAAGCACAGGGACCGTATCAGTGCATCTTTCAAGCACAGTGAGCGCTGGTCAAAACATTACTAATGTGAGATGGGAAAGGGGGCGGGGCTTCCTGAGAGTGTCAGTTAATATCGGAAAAAAATAATGTCATAATTTACTTCCTGTATACATATTCAGCAAATATAATGAAACTAGCCACTTAGCTACTTGTGGAGAACACAATCTATTATAATGCTAACTAGTTATCATCATAACATACTGTTGCTAACATCTAAAGAACTTATTACTCGGTTTGAATACTAAAACCATGTTACTAAAATATAGTAGAGTGAGTATAATAGTAACTATGAAGTAAATGTGGGATTTAAAATACAAAACTCACTTCCTGCAAGTCATTTAGATAGAGATATATTAGTTCCAGTTGCATTATCACATCCTGTCTAGTCACACACTTTTCAAGTTAAAATTTTTTTTCAGTTATCCACAGCTGCAATCAGATCTGAAAATACAGCATCCGCAGTTAGTCAGTGCTCCCCAAAGCCCCCATGTGACTCCACTGGAAATGACTGACTACTGTCTGTTGTTTGTCAAAAGCAGTGAAAAGGCAGCATTTGTATATTCATCAGTAGGTGTGCAACCAATCAGGCACTGCAATCGGAGAACTGGTCTGTGCTTTCTTACTGTGGCTATACTGTCTCCATTTCACCACTGCCGTTTGTCTCCTCCTTCACCGGCTTTGTATCACCGGCGGTCTCTTCTACTTGAGCCAGCATGTCAGCCATGAGAGCGTCCTCCAGCCTCTTCCTCACGTTGTACACCAGGTCCTCCTGTTTCCTGGAACAGAAATGGGGTGTTATAACAACTCAGAAAACCAAAATAGCAGACAACACCAATGCTCCTACGTGTACAAAACTACATCACATAACCACAATCTATTTTTAGTATCAAACCCACTAACAGTTTTTTGTGTACGAGTGTACCTTATGTCCTCATCAGTCACCATAAAGGCCTTGCAGAGGGGCTGCGTGCTGTTGAGCCAGACTCCGGGGTTTTTCTCCACCGCAGCAGATAGCTGGCCCGTGATGGGGGCGCTGCTGGTGTGCAGGGCACTGGCGATGGCAGACAGGAGCGTTTTATCCGAGTAGCCTGGGCCGACCCCTGCAGTGGAGGACACTTTCAGACATTACACAATTTAAAACCCAAACAGGCCACTTGTTTGCAGTCATTAAAAGCAAATTAAACTGCATTACACAGATGCTGTTTACCATTTTACCATCTGGTAAGTTTTTATTCAAATGAAATGAGTGTGTGGGCACATTTGGACACCTGCTAAATACTGGAAAAAAATATAGCATAATGTTGCATCTTTTAGAAGGCATACAGGTGAGTCAGAGAGATGAGCTGTAGCTAAAGTGATTTTGTGTGCATGCAAGAACTATTTGTGTTGGATTAGTTTCAACTGAACTGAATCTATAATTTAAGTGATTAGCAGTGAAATGTGTGATTGTAATTTAAATCAAATTGCCCAAGCCTATGAGGTTTTGGCATTCTGTATTTTGCCAAACACACATCTCCATCAGCAACAGTTTAAATGAACTCACGATGATGTAATAGTTAAACCAGGTAATTGCCATGTTACTGCAGACTCTGGTGTGTTATTCTAAGCTGTCTAGTGATTTGGGCAAATTACACAAACTTTATCTGGCTCAAATCAACCCTAATGAATGATGTTATTGATAAACGTCAGGTAGAACTAATCCGTATGATTTCCATGCAGTTCCACACCTTGAAGGCCTTTGGGAAGATCCATAGTCTTCATCAACTCCTCAGCTATATCATACACATTTAGTCCACTTAGCTTCTTCTCCCAGAAGAGCTGTAGAGAGGCAGAAACAAATCTTATGTGAATAAGGCTAAGCCAAAATCTGGCACAATGATGTGGGGTTATATTAACTTACTGTATTAGTAATATCAGACATTGTTCTATTCTTTTTATACTGAAGTGACTTCTGATGTACAGGTAGGACTAAGAGCTGTATGGTTACCTGTCTTGGCTGATCAACAGCTTTTTGTGGGTCTGTCTTCACTTTGTTGTTTGGGTGGTTTGTGACTTTTGTAACAGGCTGCTTGAAGATGGACGCTGTCTGTCGTACCGGTAGAGAGGTGTTTAGATCAGGCTTACCCTATTTAAAAAAAAAAAAAAAACATAGGAAAAAAAACTTTTTTTAGATGGTTGGTAATTGTAAGATTTTGGCAAAGTTACAAAACTAGCACATAAAAATGGTTTGAGCTCATTTCTAGATTCATAAAATAATCTAACTGCCATTCACTAAGACCTCAGAAGCAGTTTTAGTACTACAAACTAGACTGCAAGCTTTCACTGACAGGGGTGGACAAACCAGTAGCCTGGGCATCTGCGACAGGAAGATGACATGTCCAGGCTTTTTATTCATAGCTACTCAACAGACGAGTAGGCGCAGTCTAGAGGTCACCGGTGTGTTTTTTCAAACAGAAAACCAGACAACAACCCAAAAAAAAATCTATTGACTTCTCCGCTGTGGTCTTTTTTTTTTTTTTTAAATGAATAGCAGCGATATACATAACGCTGAGCTAGCGATTTGTCCACCTCTGATAATTGAGTCTGTGGAGGCCTAGCACTTCAGAAAACTCAGTTAAACTAAATGCATCAAAGCAAAGCTTCTTTAGGAACAATGTTAAAGGAAATCAGAGAGATATAACACAGAATAAAATCAAAGATCATATAGCATTGTCTCAAAATATCCTTCCCTTATTAGAAAGCTAAAATCTGCTTGCTTAAATGGCTGTGCATTAATTTAAATACAAATAGTACAAACTGTCAAACAATTTGTCACTGCTGTATTTTAATGTTTGTATATGGCATAATTCGTTATAATGGTTCTACCTTGTGTTTGCAGTTACTTCACATACCCAAGTACCTGAGTGTCTTTTTATTTTGCAGTGTGTAATGTAGCACTGAAAGGGCTCACTATCTCCTTTCGTTGTGTTACACGCAGAGTGACAGTGACCTACCCTGTTCTGACTGCTGTGCTCATAGCGTAGACGTTGTCTGTTCTTGTTCAGTTTACTCATGATCATTTTGCCAGTACGGAAGTCAAACGAGCTCAGGTCCATGGAGTTGCCAAGATAGCGGGCCAGCTGGGGCTTACTCCGAAACTTCTTTCCTGTGGGACTGTGGGTAGAGAGAAAGACAGAGGGGTCACATAATGGAGCTCATAATGTAAATGCTACAACTGGAAGATGCAAGCATGACAGAAGATAGAAAAGTAATGACCGTAACGATATCTGATCAAAATGTAGAAAGAGAATAGCAAGTAAATTAGCTTTAAATGAAATTGTGATAATTGTCTAATCAAAACCACACAAAAATGGAAAAACTGAGCAATCTGAAAGATGAAGCTGTCCTTTTAATTCTTCTGCAGTCAGTTTGGACCATTTGCTTGACAATACAGAACATAATACGCTGGATAAATACTACAGTTACAGTCAGTTATTTTATAACCGAGTTTAATGCAAGTTTAAATCAGTTCTACAGTCTCTGCTTTGGAGTTCATTTTGCATCTTCTTCCCAGTTTGTTGACACTCTGATGTCGCTACTAAGTAGGTTATATTTGTCAACTCCAAAACTCCAAAACTCGCTCAACCGATAGCAAATGCTTACAACTAGTCAGCTAAGTCGCTAAATTAAATCAGAAAAGTTTAGTGAGAACAAGATTTATATGAGAAGCGAACTAACCAAGTTCTTAAAATAGCCAGTTTACGGATAGCTAAAGGTTAGCTAGCGCTACCAATACTGCTAACAACACTCGGTAGCGTGCCGGCTAGCTAAGTTAGCTAAAAAGCCCGGGCACAATAATAATATTATCAGGTAACACAGACTGAAGAAGCGAGCATTACGTAACGTATTTTTACTATTTGAAATTGTCTACATAAATATAACGGTTAGATATCTATTAGTTTTATGGTAATATTGGTAATGCTCCCATCCCAATAGCTAGCAACGTTGTCCAGCTAAGCTAGCTAGCTTTTATCTCCACTGGCTAATCCAGCAACAGTACCTAAAATAATAGACATCACTTTTCCCCGCGGACAAGCCCGACTTTCTGGTCACTTCTTCCCTTTTCCAACCATTTGGGAGAGCCGAGCACTCCCACCTTTTCCTCTCCATGCTTCCCAGCGGAGTTGGGCTTGCAGAACTGGACCGAAAAGAAATTTGGGATGTGATGTTGGTTGAATTGTCGCTTCTTTATTTCACACGCCGCTCTTCTCACCTAGTGACCCCCCCTACTCGCTCCGAACACTGAGCTCCGAACACCCGGAGTCGACTCCTTGTTCACTGAATCTACACCATAGAATGGAACGGAATTCTGAGCCGTAAGTGAGTCGCCTCGTGTGAGTCGATTCTGTGAACACTGGTTTCTGTTTAGGAACAATACAATGTAATAGTTTTGTCTTTTTAAGTTATTCCAGGGCCACTAAAATCGCGTGAAATCATGGACTAATCAAGGAATAAGGCATCAAACTGACAAGTACGTCTCTGTTAATTTATTCATTCATCTTTAGTAACTTGTTCTTCCTGGTCAGGGTCCCAGAGGATCCAGAGCCTAATCCGGGATCAGTGAGCACAAGATGGGACACAGGTACATCACAGTCCACTATGCAGATACAGACACTCATCTGCACACCTGCAACTTTGAGGCAATCCACCTACCAGCATGTTTTGGGAGAACACCAGAGAACCCCAGAGAATGAGGAGAACATGCAATACTCCACACAGACAGTAATCATGATCAAACCAGAGACAATGGAGCTACGAGACAGCAACTCCACTCACTGCTCTACCATGTAGTCCAGAATGAATCCGTATTTTAAATCTTTAATACATCAGTACAATTGATTCCCAGTTCCAAATTTCAGCTGCAAGTAGAAATGTGGTACAATGAGTAGGCATGAATCAGAGGACCTGAGAGAGTCCATGCTGGGATGTAGGGATGAAGGAGCTCAGATAGATATGGGGCAAGGATATGGAGACTAAGACTTGATACCAATAGGCTGTTTTCATAGCTTCTATGCATCTGTGACAGTTAATGTTATTGTTTGTTGCCCACAAAGCAACACCATCAGAAAAATCTTTTCATTCTGATATAAAGCCACTATAATGTAATGTAATAATTATTTATTTATATATTCATTACCGTAAACTTTATAGCACATTGCAGTAAAAGTTTTGTTCTTTATATTTATTGACAAGAGGAGTCAGTAAACCCACATTAGTATGTCATTTATTAGTAGGCAGCAATACTCCTTTAAAGGGTCAAGAGGAGGTTTATGAGGAAGGACTTCAGAGAGATGCATAACGAATTTGTTCCATAATTGCAAATAATAACCACGGATTGTTTATTCAGGGAAATGACTCTGTAGGAAGAAAAACAATCCATTATGTACTAAGTTGCTTGGTGTAGTGAATTGTGTTGGGACAGAATTCATATTTGTATCACAAGAATCGCTTTATTTTACATTTATAACCAAAGTAATTTGAAATGACATAAGAAACAGGAAGACGGACTGTCCCAAAAAAAAAAAAAAAAAAGAAATACATTAGCACTGCTGAACAGAAGAAAGACGGTGATGAGGGCATTGCTGTGGCCATGAATCTTCAGTTATCTCTGGGTTGGGATGTCCGCTCCGATCTTTCTCTCAGCAGCAGAACTTTGGACCTGCAGACAAATTTGCATCAATGGGTCAGCTTCCATTGAGAACCATGAGGCTATTCCTTATTACAGTGACGTGAGGCTCATTTTAGATCACACTGCTGCAGACCATCATTTTAACACTTCTTGTGCTATAATTTTTATTCTTGCTTCTTGAACCAACAAAGCACATGTTTTTTTAAAAAAAATGCATTTCAGTTCTAAGCACTGGATGATGTTCGAGCCCTTTTTGCCATGAACAGCTGATTAATGCTTCATTCAGCACACAACCACGTCAGTGCTTTAGATTCTGAACCAAATCCCACAAACCCTGGCACATCAAGTCTGTGGGTTTGAGGGTCTCAAAAGGAAGCTGTGGTGGTGGTAAACAACAAAACCACATGTCTAAGCTACTGTTTATCTTTATTAGAACACAGTGTTGCTGAATTCTCCATTCTGTTTAGTCAGACATTGTTGATGAATTTTCTATTACAGCAGCTCTGACGGTAGTTCCAGCTGTAATTCAAATCACCAGTTTACTTTAATGGACATGTTCTAATGTGACCTTGTTTCTATAGTAACGGCTGACTCACAGGCGCTTGCATGGCAGATGCTCCACATAACTTAAGACTAATGACAAACATTGTTATCTAATTAAGAAAAACAATCATTTGCTGTGAGGAGATGATTAACATTTTTAGAATGAGTCTCCAGTGTCAGGAGTTTGAACCAGTCAGGATCAAGCCTGTTCCTTCTTCAGGATTCTCTGTAACAAGGTGCATTTTCTCTTAACTTGTTTCACAAACTTGTATGTAACTATAAATGGATAAAAAGTATAACTTCTTGTTGTTTCGTGAGTAAAAAGTATAAGAGGGATAAAATTCTGTGGTGTAGTGATGTTAATTTTCCTAGAACAGCATATCCCATGGTATTTATCCTGCTTATCCTGCTTATCCTGGGGGCAGTCGTGGCCTAATGGTCTGAGAGTCGGACTTGTAACCCAAAGGCGAACCCGAAGGTCGTGGGCTCGAGTCTCGGGTCCGGCAGGGATTGTAGGTGGGGGGAGTGAATGACCAGCGCTCTCTGCCACCTTCAATACCACGA
>CM074965.1:14153328-14207038 GCA_037577455.1 Pangasius macronema | reverse complement strand
TCACAAACTTGTATGTAACTATAAATGGATAAAAAGTATAACTTCTTGTTGTTTCGTGAGTAAAAAGTATAAGAGGGCTTATCCTGGGGGCAGTCGTGGCCTAATGGTCTGAGAGTTCAGACTTGTAACCCAAAGGCGAACCCAAAGGTCATGGGTTCGAGTCTCGGGTCCGGCAGGGATTGTAGGTGGGGGAGTGAATGACCAGCGCTCTCTGNNNGTGTGCACTTGGATGGGTTAAATGCAGAGCACAAATTCTGAGTATGGGTCGCCACAAGTCACTTCACTTCACTTATACTTTTTACTCACTGAAGAACAAGAAGTTATACTTTATACTTATATTTATCCATATATTTATCCATTTATAGTTAATTCTCTCTTTCTTTTATTCTTCCTTACTTTACTTAATTATATTCTGAAGCATGAAAGAAATGAATAGAAAGAGTCTAAACCTTGCTGCATTAGCTGCCATGGCAGTACGCCAGTAGGTGTTTCAGGACCCAGTAGATGACTAGCTGCTCTGCTGAACACCAGGTGGCAGTAATGTGCACCGTGCTGAAAAGCTCTGAGCCATAAATCCTTTGTCCTTACAGTACATACATCAGCGTTATGATATGATTACAGCAGAACTGATTCCAACCAGCATGTACGGCACAAAATCTTGTTACTGCGGTCAGGGCTTTGTGCAGGACACTCAAGTTCTTCCACTCCAACCTCAGCAGACCATGTCTTCATGGAGCTCACTTTGTGCACAAGGGCATTGTCATGATAATATAACAACAGGTTTGAGTCTCTTAGTTCCAGTGAAGGGAAATGGACATCCTATACAACTGTGTGGCAACAGTTTGGGGAAGAACCACATATGGGTGTGATGGTCAGCTGTCCACAATCCTTTGGCCATATAGTGTACATCATAGTTTATGCAACAGAACGAATGTGAATATGTCCATCATAGTAAAATACTAGTAGTTCATCTAAACTGAATGTAATCTTTAGCTGTGCATTCATCTATACAGAGGCAGGCTAAATAAACATGATGAGCACTAAATCAGCGGTATGGCTTAAACTTCACTGTAATTCAGTTATCACAAGGTGATCCACTGGAAAACATCAGCGTAGCAGTTACAGGGCATCTGAACATATCCCCCGTTTTCTCATCACTAAAATAATTTTTGGATTGAAATTTTTTTTTATATAAAAATATGAAAGTGATGCAACAGTCAACCCCAGTGTTGTTTCTCAAAGACATGAGCACGCCCCTTAACCTTTGATGTCTTTTGTGAGGCATGAGATTGCTTCTTCACTGAGACATGACGCATACCACGCTAAGGTCACTCAGAACTTTTATCCTAAAGCAAGACACGACACTTACCCAGAAGTTCGAACACATCTAGTCCTTCTTGAACTTGCCGTTGATGTAGGGCACATAGTCTAGGATCAATCGCCAATCTGTAAAGTGAATGACTGCAATGCCTCCAACGCCTCCCCATACAGCCAGCGTGGGAACCCTGTGACACAGTAAAGCACGTAAACAAAAAGATAAGTTGGCTGAAAACAAGATTTTCAGGACTAAACATACAGCTTCATGAAATAGCAATGATCCATAAATGATCCATTAATGATCATCTGTGGAGTACCTCAGGTTTCCATCTTGGGCACTCCTTTGTTTTCATTGTCTAAGCTTCCTCTTGGTTCAATCTGTGCATTCTTGGATAAGCTTCAAACGCAATGTCTTTTCTTTTGCTCGACCAAGATTACAGAGAAGCCATAAGACACTAATACCCAATTTAAAATCTTATTTTAATTTACTGCGCTTTTGAGTTGTTTTTAAGGTCTGTAGCCTCCACATATGCTTTGTCTCATTCCTTCCTGTGAATTCCTAAATAATTTGCAAAGCAGATTTCCGACAGTAGAAAATCTCCTCAGATATTAGTCAAAGAAATCAAATTCAAAAACTTATATGTATATGTATATGACAGATGTTGGAGTGTTTGACATTACTGATCAGACACTGACATTCTCACAGTAATCTGTCAAGTTATGTGAATCATCAGAGACAAGTTGTGTCCTTAGTTAAAGTTAAATAGTTAAATTTGATGCGTCATCCATTTTTGGGGCTCAGGGTTTGTGTGCAGTTTGCATGCTCTCCCTGTGCTTTGGGGGTTTCCTCCCCCAGTCCAAGGACATGTGTTGTAGGCTGTCTGGCATCTCTAAATTGTCTATGAGTGTGTGCGACAGTGTTGCCACCCTGTCCAGGATGTCCCCCGAGTTCCTTGGGATAAGCTCAAGGTTATCCTTTGACCCCGTGTAGGATAAGCAGTACAGAAAATGGATGGATGGATGGATGGACGTCATCCATTTCAGAAGGAAAGCCCACTAGATGACAATCATGCTGCAGTGTTCTGGTCGAATATTGTTCACATACCTGCAGGAAGGTGTCTCCATAAGCGCTCTACTAACTGTATACTAATTCACAGATTAACATTATAGTAATTCATAGACTTTCATATTATCCTTTATCTGGACAACTGCATTAATCAGTGTGATGTCCTGAACCCGTCTTGTGCGCGATCCCAGGAAAACGATATTAACACTTAAAATACATAATGGTATTACTTATTACTTGTCAAACTGAGTATGGCTGCTGAAATGAGAAAGAAATGAGAAGAAAATGCTACACTACAGAGTGCATGAACCTGGCTGTCCTTCTTGTCCGAAGCACGCCAGTTAGCAACAAGCTAGGTCAACAAGGACACAACTGTCTCACTAAGTGAAAACAATTCTCACCCTCAAAATAATACACAATAAAGTCTGCAACACAAGCTGAAACAACTTACCACGCCTTTCCAATGGAGAGATACTTCTGTCCTATTAATTTAGCGAGCATTTTCTGGAGAGTCTGTCTTCCCAACCTGACAGCTTAAAAAATACGCTTTAGCGGAAGCAATATGGCGCCTAATGGTGACGACTAAACAAATGCGACCGATGCCGGAAGTTAGCGGTTAGAGATTTAACGTTAAAATATTCAAATAAACAAAGACTATAAAAAATGTCGAATAATTGAATTATTAAAATGAACCAGTTAAATAATAATAAAAAAAGCGTTATACAAGGTTTGTACCCCACCGAGCTATATATAACATGGCCCCAGGCTTTAAGGTTAGGCTACAAGAGTAGATTCATTTCCAGTGAGGTAAAGGCTTTATTTACAGACGACTTTTAGGTAAAAAGAAAGCTTAGTGTATAAATTTCGTTTTGTTTCATGCTAACGCAAAACATTCTAACAACCCACCTCACGTGGTTAAATACAGGAGAAAAAAAACTGAGAGTATAGCATGCTGCTTCATGAAACAGGAATAATTGACCCCTAAGATGGTCATCCGGTTATTCGATTCAGACACAGTGCTAATAATCAGGTCTTATAAGTTCCAATTATGTCACCAGGAGGAACAAATCCTCACCCAAAGCCATAAAGCATCCAAGTGAATACTATTTGCTCACTGAAATGACTGAACTGATCCAAATCCTGTACATCAGCTATAACCTTAGGAGTACCACAGGGCTCCATCTTGAGTCCTCTATTTTTTCAGTGTGCAAACTTACCCTTGGTTGTATGTGCAGGCATTTTTTGGATGAGCTTCAAAGGCAATCAGGTAGTTTCCTTTGCTATTCGAAAGATTATGAGAAAAAACATCTTGATGTTTTAAAAATGTATTTATTTTAACAGGCTTTTGAATCTTCCCAGTGTCCATAGTAGAGGTGTGCATCAGGACACCAAAAACGCTGCCTTTTATGCTTTCATGTATATAACTCTGGACAAAAAGAACACACATGTTCATTAACCTAAGAGTGCATCAGGCATGGTGGTTGCTTGCACTGCATTCATTCATAATTCTTAAGCAAATGCTTTATCTTTTTCAGGTTTGTGGTTTACATTTCTAATTTGTTTATAATTTGGGAAATAGAACCACCTACGTTCATTAGAAAATATATCCTGAACTGGTACAAATAAAAATAATAACTGCATGATTAGTTAAACGTCTCTGTGAAAGTGGGAGGTTTTTTTTTTTAAATCCCTTTGGGGATTGTCTCTAATCTATACCATCCAAGTATGTTTGTTCACACTCTGTCCAATGATTCACCAATTTAATTCTGATTTCAATTGCTCTTTTACTTTTGAATCAAGTTAATTTGTTTGATTTATCTTGATTTTAAAATCTTATAAACAGGGTCTGTATGGTTTTCTTGGAGCTACCAGATGAAATCTGTGACAGCTTGGTCTAATAGTGCACATGATCAGGGGTCAAACAGATGGTACTATCCACTGGTGCAGCATACCAGCCAGACCATGAATGTTTTCCATTTCAATGAACAGAACAGTCAATGATATAACCAATCCACGCACAAGTTTACCTCATCAGCTATGTTTAGGGCTGAGGGCTGTCTTGAGCACCGAGTACTTTTTAATATCTTAAAATTTGTATTGTTGATGTGAACTTTAGCAGTGTGTAATAACTGGATATATGGGTGGAATGATGGAGGGCCTATGAAAAGCATTATAAATATATAAATCTTGAGTGTATATATAAATATACATAAACCTTATAACTAACTTATCTTTGCTAAATAAGGAACATATTACAGATAGAACATGGCACCTGCTATAACTCTTGTTATTTTTTTCTTAAATGGTGTCTGCCTATAATAACTGTGTCTAGGTTATGTATAAGCCTCTGATAGACTGCAACAGTAATGGCCTGTAGAAAGAAAGAAAAAAAAAAAGATTAACATTTAGTGATGAATAAACCCCCTCTTGCTGTGTGTTCTTTATTTGGGTATATTAAAAAAAATAATAAAAAAAAGACATGGAAAATGTATAACTTCTGTTATTAAAAATGGCACATTTATTGCTACCTTATATACATAACAGTTCTGAATAGCTACTTTATATAAAAAATAGGAAAGTGGAGGCACTTTGGGGACTTGAGAAAACCTCCCCAATGGTGTGGGTCAACAGATTCTGCAGATGAAAATGCCAAGAGACTGAGAGGACGTCCCAGCCAAACAAAAGAATAAAGTGAGCACTTAATATCAAAGAAGGAACTCCCGTCATGAGGCAGGTTTATCTTAAAATTAGACTCAACCTGTCAGAAAACGCTAGCTTTTGCACTCAAAGATGCTCATACGTCAGTCATAAATCAGAATTTGAGGAATGATTGGGACCAATGGAAGTTTTAAGATTTCAGTTTGCTTCAGTACAGCCCGACAAAAATAACTGCCTCAATTTGAGGCAGCAAGTCAATTTAAGAAAGAGGAGCACGACATTTTCTCTCCAAACCAAAATGTGGTTTCAAGGTGGGCTGAAAAAGTAAAGAACTTATTCCATTTTAAAAAGCCACAAGTAAAGCTGTCTATTGTGTACTTCGTAAATGATTACTCTTTACCAAATCGCCAGTTCAGTGTCTGCTCCACACTCTTGTATCAAAAATAAGCACATCACCATGGTCAATGTTTCTAATGTATCTGAGCAAAATTACCAAGATAAATACATATACTGAGCAAAACAAAAACAAGCAAAAACATAAAACATACAAAAGCTTCATAACTCAAAATCAGGACATACGTCACTGAGCACATAAAAACTAAACAGGGATCACATTTACAAAGAAAGTACTTTATTTGCTCAGCAGAGCAAAAGTTCATTTAAGATCCACTAAAAACTCCCATACCCCTGTCTTCATGTGAACTTTATAAAATATTCCATTAGAGCCAGCAAAACATGTGACATTGCAATTAAAACCTGATTTCAGGATTGAACTGAAAACAGTGTGCAGGCACTAGTACGGTATCACTCCCCCCAGTACGACCCCGCTGGGCACAGAGGTCAGCGCGGAGAGTGAAGAAGGCCACCCTAATCGCTCTTGCACATTTCCTCCATCATCATCATTCAGAGCACTGCAATATGCAAACCAACACAACTCATTTTCTGGTTTTCAGAGATGATTTTGTACTGACTGAAGGAGAACACTGATCAATTCAGCTGTTGAAATGACCCTTTGCGTCAGCATTTATGAAAAGATTTTATAAAAGGTGGTGCAACCACAATACTACGATCACTGAGAGGGTAATGAAGTGATATTTCAGTGATTCAAACCCTCTAAACAAATGGGAGCAATGAGGACAGGGAATACACATTTCTTTTTTTAAAAAAGAAAAGAAAAAAAAAAGAATGCTGGTTAGGGTTCCAACCCCCCCCAACCCCCCAACCCCTTTAAAATACAAAATTGCAAAAGAAATACGAAACAATTACATTTGTTCCTGGCATCCTTGAATGCAAAGTTCTTTCGCATATTTAAATTCGTAAAACATTAAAAAGAAAAGAAAAGAAGAAAAAAAAAAAAGTCAACATGATCTTCTCACAAGATCCCAAATAATTGTTCAAATGATCCATTTTCTTCCATTTTAAGGAAAGATATCCAGATTTGGCAGCAGATGCAGTTGACACTCATGAGTCAGCAAAATGCACAAATACCCCTGACGTAATTTTAGCACTGAATCACTGGCCAAAAACAAGCAGATTTCACGAATCTTCGACATAATTTTGCTGTACTTTTAAGAACAGACTACATCTACCCTTCAAATCAAATCAAGACAATTGGTAATCATACATGATGTCCATGTCCAACGTGTTTCCTTACACTTTTTTTTTGTTTTTTTAAAGAACAGCAGGAAGAAGGATCCAGGATCAAAGACGTGACAGACGGCACAGTATTGAAATGCAAAAATGAGGAGATTGAAAGGATGTGGAGCTGTTAGTTGCTCACAACAGTCAAGAGGACACTTTGTTCCTCTTAAAAAATAACTCATGAACCAAACTGCTAGTCCAGTAAGTAATAATGAAGTGTTGATTCCATGGCTGTGGTGACGGATGAAGAGGTGGATAGGTTCCAGTTAGACAGGTACCCAAGCTCAGACACTCAACGTTAATGCAAAAAAAAAAAAAAAACACAAGCTGAAATTGAGCGCTGATGTGTGTCACTGTGGTTGTTCCTTTTTCCCCCGTTTATGCTTTCACCGTCATGTGTGATGGTACGAAAGAAAGCCGGAAGGTAAGATTTCTGTTCCCTAATTTGAGCCCTTGACTGCCCATGAAGTGTTTGTGTGCACATGTGCTATGCACTAGCACAATATCCGATCATCAAATTATCAGACTTCTAACGGTGTAACTTGTATAGCCGGATGGATATACTCGGTTTAATTTGACAAGCGTGTATGTCTTTTTTTTTTTTTTTTTTAAGTCTTGGGAATGGTTGTCTATATTTCAATAATGAATTAAATCCTGGCAAAACACACCTCCATTCTCTCATTGCTCCCGTAATATGTAAGCAAGAGGCGTATATTTATATATATTTATATATAAAAAAAAAATTAAAAAAAAAAAAAAAAAAAAAAGAGCGCAGAGATTCTTGTTCGTTGTGCTCAGAGTTCCTCCGTCTCTCAGCAGTGTTCTTTAGGATGCTCCAATGGTCCATAACATCTGTGTGTACATTTATGCAAGAGTGTGCTGTGTCAAAGTGTGTCAGCTTTCAATAAAATGTGTACGTGTGTCTGCACAAGTATGTGTCCGTAAGATCAAAAGAATCTGATGCACAGTCATGGTGAGCGTATTCACACACTGAGACGGTAGATAGGAGAATAAGGCCACGTCTGAAAGTACTCTTTAGGACAGAATCTGGAAAAGAAAATAATAATAATAATAATTAGTGAAAAGAAGGGGTGGTAATAAAGTACATGTACATATATACAAGTACATATCTTTAGCTTGCTTCTAGGCTGGATCCAGACAGTGACATTCACTAACTTCGCTAATCTTACAACGTCTAGGTGAGGCATAAAATGATGCACCAAAATGAATGATCTTAGTGGCTTAGACATTTTAACCATCTATCCATTGCTGAAAATAAAAAACACTCTCAAGTTCTCACAGAACCAACAAGAACCTGACAATCCTCATAATAAATGCAGTACTTACATAAATATTACATATGAGTGTGCCCATCACTGCCCAGCCCAGGGTGGCCTCCTCCCAGCTGCATCGGAGGATCTCCGCCCATGCCGGTCACCTTTTCCTCCTCTCTCCTCTTCAGACACGCCGCCTTTGGGTTGAGGTTACGCTCTGTAGCGAGTTGGGACATACAGACAAGTCAGCAAATGACAGCCATGGCATTACAATTCACACAACTCAGCAGTGCACAAGCTGTGGAGATAAAGAGAATTTACACAGGAGGAAGTTACACAGCAACACAGTTAATGCAGGCAGTGGCTGGTCAAGGACAGAGGAACAGAGGCTACTTTAGAGAAGGCTGGGATGAGAAATGGCATGGCAGTGGCAGTGAGGCAGAAAGACAGAGAGAAGGTCAAGGGCAGGTTCAAGCACAGCAAACAAGCTTCCAATGGCAGCAATGACTTTAGAGCATCTTTGTATTGAAGGCATTTTTCCCCCAACCCCCATTCTCCACATGAGGCACAGGAGCGAGGGATGAGCGTGGAGGTGGAGCCCTACCTCGCACCTGCCTCTCGAGGCTTAGGATGACCTGCACGGCCTGCTGCAGGATGATCAGTTTGGTCTGCGCCTTGTCGCTCTTCAGGTGCAGCTGGCACATGCGCCCAAGCTCCCGGAAAGCCTCGTTGATGTCGCGCACTCGGACTCTCTCGCGAGCGTTGTTGGCCAGTCGGCGCTCCCGGTCTCGCTGCTCCTTCTCCTCCACTGTCAAGCACTCCTCTGACACGCTGCTGCCGAGGGCAACCGGGGTCTTATTAATCACCTTGTTAAGCAATCAACTTCCTAATGAATTGATTAGCACTTAACAAACCTCACAAGGCACTGCAATGTTTAGGTGTATTAAAACCTACCACCTACTAAATGAAATATTTCCCTTTTGTGTTCTTATTACTCAGTCTTGACAGTAACATGTTTTGGGGGAAATTCTGATGATGAAGTTGGAGTCCTGTGGTTGGAGAAGATCAATGGCGGAGCGGAGAGAAAAAGCAGCTTGGATGAACAAAAGATGGCCACATGCTTCAGCTCTGACATCTCCCTTCTTCTTGCCATGAGCATCAGGAAGCAATGATCTGACCATGAGCTTACACATATGTGTGAACGTCACATAATGAATATATGCAATGAACGCTCAACACCTGCCACATGTCTCTGGAGTGGATCTGATTTCAGTGCAAAAATCGCCAGTGGAGAATGAGGGCCTTTTGTGGGGGCTGCCATGGAGCAAAGGGTGATAGTGAATAAAAAGGAAAAGAAAAAAAAAAAAAAGAGGTAGAGAGCGATGCACCTTCTGCCAAGTACTGTATAGACAAACACACACAGCCTCTGTGAAAGCTAAGGAGGACAAAAGGAAGGAAAGGATCTGCTTGACGTCTCATCTTAAACCCATCCCTTTGCACAGAGATGTGTTTATTCATGATGAGACCAAACTCCCTGCTGCAATCTGTAAGAACTGGGAGATGAGGAGAGAAGCATGAAGAGAGATGATGGAAAAAAAGACAACCTGGCAAAAAATGTAAAAAAAATAAAAAAAAGGGGGGGGGGTGTCCAGACAGGGCAGATCAGAACATGCAAAAACAACTAAACAAACAAATAAATAAAATAAAAGCTGCAAACAGAAGAGTTACAGGAGCATGTTAATACATCTGCGAGTGGAAGCGGGACAAAAAAAGATGTTAATAAATGAGCATCTGTATACTGCAAAGTCAGCCTGTCTGAACTGCCGGAGTATACAGCGTGGAAAGAGGAGCAAGACTAAGACAACACAACACTAGCTGTTTTACTGGAAGAGCCTAGTGAGGAGTTTAGACATAAAGAGTTATTAAAGCACTGAAGACACACGATTAGCTTGGAAAACCCCAAGATGGCCATCTCAGCATAAGATTTGTGATGCACGGTTTGGATTGAACAATGCATGGTCTTATTCACCAGTATACATTGGTGTACATTGAAAACCACATCCAAAATAGATAAGCTAACCACTGTTTCACTATTAATATATTTTGGTATCCCAACACACGTGCACAAAATATTTTCACCACTTCGATAAAGACGGCCACCACAGTATTGATAATGGATACTACATTTTCACTCAAATGAAAGCTGAGCTCCCGTTGCCACCCCCAAAAAAACCACAGTGTTAACATTTACCGCTTAAAACTGTGGCAAGGTTTAAGGTAAAAGCTACTGCTTTTCCCATGTATTTTATATGCATCAAACTGTTGGTTAATCTATTAATTTTGCACAGATTTCAGAAGCACAAGCTTCTAAATCCATGTCAATATCAATGTCAAGCATCTCAGTGGCCACCTTTAGGGTGTTCCATAGTACTTACACTCACAGATGAGTGTACATCAGGGTGGAAACCAAGCCATTTCACAATATTAGTTAGACAGCTTGTGTGTAACAAACTCGATGAATGTGTTTCAGGGAAAAATCAACTACTAATCTTATATTTAAGAATTCACATTTGGTGGTTCATGTCCAATTTCCAAATTAATATTTAGTGCAAACATCAGGCTATTAGTGTTCTCGATGTTAATGTGTGATTAGGTACTACACTTTTTAGGTTGGCTTTTTGCGTGCCAATTACATAATAATTAAAACTATGAGGAAAATCATGCAAAACAGACATCCCGTACAGGGATCCATGCCCATTCAGAGCATCATTAAACATTCTACATGCAGCACTTCCGTGCTGTTCATTCAATTTTCAATTTTAACATTAATAACATGTATAATCAGGACAAATGTTTAGTTTAGATGTGCAGCCAGCACTGCTGCTACGGTAAACCTATGGGAAACCTGCAGAACACAATAACAAATGTGCTAAACCTGTAAGAAAGAGAAAGTGCTGACTAAACACAAATACAGACAGCAGGTGAGTGGGAAAGTGATAAGACTAGCTTCGAAATAAAATGTGAGTGAGTGGAGGGCAAAACAAACACAGGATTAACTGAACAGGCAAAAGAAAAAAAAAGGACAGGGACATGCACAAATACAAACATATAAACATGTACTAAGCACTATGCCATTCTCATCAGCTACTAGTCCCACCTAGAGAAAGATACAGCAGGCTTGTGTATTTCTGTACATTAACAGATTAATGCATTTGTTAATGATGGGCACGAGTAGTTAATTAATCGAATGGTTATTATATAAATACCTGATTCATAAAAAGTCCAAAGCTAAACATATAAGCTGCCTTTATGTTAGAATGTGATAGAAGAAAGGACTAAAGCTCTTGCTTTTATGCTCTGAAGAGATCCTAATGAGAACAAAGTGATGTTTCTGACCAGCAATAATGGCACTTGTGTGAAACCAAAGGCGCGAATACATCTGGTTGGAAAAAGAAAGAACGTTGAGTTCAAATCTCTGTCTATAGGTCATTGTTTAAATAGAGGCATTTCCACATATGATCATTTATTCATTTTGGTACAAGTTTTTGACTACGTAACTACATGACATGCCCATCATTAAAGTTTATATAAATGTGTCTGTAGACCATATTGCCATATTGCCAGCTGTCTTCTCTGTTACCATAAAACAAGCCATCTTATCTCTCTTTAAGCAGGACTGCTAGCCCACCCCACAGCCACATCTCCACTGTGTGAGATCAGGTCTCGTTTTTCCGAGAGGGAGGCGAGGCCCACTGACCTCGCACTTGCTGCTCCAGGCTGAGAATAACATTAACGGCCTGGTGCAGGATCAGCAGTTTGGTCTGCGGTTTCTCATTGTTCAGATGGAGCTGGCACATGCGACCGAGCTCCTTGAAGGCCTCGTTGATGTCACGAACGCGTAAACGCTCTCGCGCGTTATTGGCCACACGCCGTTCTTTCTCCCGCTCCGCCTTCATCTCCGCTGGCAAGTCCTCGTCGTCCTCATCACTGTCATGACTTTACAGAATGATGGCAGCAGAGAGGTGTGGACAGAGGGGGTGAGAGGGGGGTTACAGGCACAACAAATAGTAAGCTAGGATACAGAATTAGGAGCACCTAGGTTGACGCCAATGGCGGTGGGTGAGTGTGCATATGGTTGTCTCAGTTCTCTGGCCTGGTCAAGTGATTGCAAGCACAGCATGTGTGGTTCTGTACGAAATAAAGTGCTCTGTGTGTGTGTGTGTGTGTGTATCTGTATATACACTACACAGTCTAATTTTACATGTCCACTTGTTCTGTTCTCAAAGATGGTCAATATATCTATTACATTTCTATAAGTTTATTTACAACAGTTAACGATGAGACGGTGCATCCTGCCCACTGTTAGCAAGCAGCTAAAAATAATGTGCACATTAACTCATGTGTGTTGAGCTTGGTGTCTTACTCTAAGGCAGACGTGTTCTGCATGGACTTGTCAGAGCTTCACTAGAGACTCTTCCCTGCTTGTTAATGTATCAGCTTTAAAAGATTCAACAATCTAACCATAGCTGTGTCCTTTAACAAGACCCACTGTACACTAACGCCATTGTGTGCTGTGGCGCACGTGACGGGCTCAGGTACCTGCTCCGTGTGCGGTTCATCTTGCCGTCTTTCTTCTCGTCCTCGGACTTGTCTATAACAGAGCAGTTCTCGTCATCCTCCTTCTCCTCCCTCTTTATATCTGTGCTGCCGCTGCGAGGCAGACTTCCAGGCAAACCTTGAGACACCACAGTAAGCAAGGAGGAGGGGGATGAGCGTTCTGGAAAGGTCTACATTACCCAGTACTGAACTCCACGATTGAGCAATATAGCCAAACAAACAATAGTAGTGTATAGTACACATTAATGAAAATGCAATCTCCGTTAAATGTTTGATTTGATGCTAATTTGAACATGTTGATAAAAATCACAGTTCAGCAGGAGTTATCCTGAGGCAGTTTGTTACACAATGGTTATTACTTTGACAAAACTTTGAAGACTTGGTATTTAGGCCATAACTGTATTGACTTGGATAATGAGACATCATTACATGTAACTACACGCAAATAAAATGCTTTTTCATTAATAAATGATATATGTATGCGTGTATGGGCTGTATTCCGTAGAGGAGTTCTATAATCAAGTTTTGTTGTTTTTTTGGTGCTACAGGAGCATGTGACTTACTGGAGAAGCCCTCTGGCTGAGAGCTTGCGGGGGCTTGTGTAGCTGTGTGTTGCCCGTGTAACAGGGTACTAGCGGGCGTCAGACCAGCCGACTCCTCGTGATGGCTGGGCACCATGCCGGGCACTCTGCTGTGCAGGAAGCTCTGGCTGAGGGAGCTCAGACCTGCGGCTCCTCCAGCGGCATTCAGCAGGGTGTGCATTTCTGCCCCCAGCCCCGAACCGACCGCATGATTCCGCAGCACATGCAAGGCTTCACCCAGGCAGTCCTCCATCTTATTCTGCTGTGAAATTGTACCACACAGGGCACAGAACAAGCGCAAACGTTATTACAAGTTCACTGAAATCTCAGAAGAGAGAGGAAAAAAAAAATTTGTAATCTATAAATGATGTAATCTACACTCTGCAAATTGTGATGTACTATTGGTCAAAGAGTACCAGAGCTTGCAGTCCTCCCTCAAAGTTGGGCGACTGTGCAGACTGAGTCGATCCTCTGGGCCACTGGGAAGCAGAGACTGCAGAGAAGAGAAAAGAAACTTTTTTTTTTTTTTCTGTAAAGTATCTTGTGGCTACATTTTTAGCATCCTGTCTAACATTGCAGAGGCACTGTGATTATATTTTGTTATCCTCAGATGAAGTGACACCAAAAACATCCTGCAACATCCTTATCTCCATCAAAGCCTTAATTTTAGTTAGACAGAGAAAACTTTGGTCAAACAAAATGTGCACTTTTATTCATTATTGGAATTTATTTCTAGGAAAAAACATGCTTTTCCGTTTTGAAAAACCAGCGTTTCAGAAATCCATTTTGGGCATTTCTTTAACAAGTCAGACTGCACTGTATTTACAACAGCTGTATTCACTTTGGAAGAAGGGAATGGGATTACAGTTCTTAACCAACAGATGGCGCTGCAGGATCAGTACCAGATAAGCACATCTCTTCAGACACAAATCAGGCCTGCTGATGTACACAAACCTGCCATGTTCTGAGGAGAGCCCACGGGGGTAGGTGGAGTGGAGGAGAAGTTGCTCCCGTTGTTGTCTGAAGGGTAAATCTAATCAACACAAAAGCAAGTGGCACATTTATAGCACACAGTAATGTACTGCTACCTTAATCACTGAGCTCTACTGAGATTTGGTAAAGAGCCTTTTTGGGGCAATTTTGGATCAAGTTTCAGATAGACAATAACTAAGACGAGATCCTGGCTAGTGTAACTCACCGAAGCAAGGGCTTTTCCGATTTCATCTCCCGAGCTTCCTGCAGTGGTACCTCTATTGCCTGAGAGGACAGAGAAGAAAACAAAGAGCTTAAACATGCGCACACGAGGGATATTGAGCATTCCTGAACTGGAACTTGGAAGCCGGTGGGCAGAAAGAGCATGACATGTGCAGCTGATCATTAGTGTGTGACTGGAGGAGGATGGGGCTTCTTACCCATGACACCGTCTGTTCCATTGATGGGAGGTGTGTATGCGGACTGGAAGCCACTGTTCACCTCGCTGCCATGGTGAGGGTAGGACGGAGGTGACAGGGGCAGGGGCTGTCTCTTCTATGTAGGGGGCGGGGACACACACACACAAAAAAAACCAAACAACAACAACAAAATGAGTGTTTTACACTCTGTGGCACACTGTATAGTGAGTGACTTACAAATATGCAGAGTCAGGCATGTAACATGGGCTTAAATTTCTCTAATTTATCTTAGAATAATAGTGGCATGGCCCGTATTTACAATCATTAAGCATGCACTCCACACTGACAGAAATACAGAAATGTGCAAAGCTCACCAGGCGATCCTGAGGGTTGATGGCAGCAAATGGGCCAGACTGGCCAAGGTTGGGCATGGAGGAATAACCTGACTGAGCCCAGAGGTCCTGCAGACCCTCTATTAACACAAGACAATAGCCTGGTCACTTTTATTTCAAATAAACAACAGCAGCCACTACTTGCAATTTTGTACGAAAGCATGAAACTATCTCCTCAAACACAACAAACTTCACTAATGAGAAACTACACTGGGCACCTTAAGATGGAGCTGGTATAGATGGGAGTCTGCTCTAGGTTTTGAGATGCTGAATGTTATTTTGTTACCAAATAACCATTTATTTTAAACAAACAGCAATGAATAGAAAGCTCAGAAGATCTAGCAATTACTTACTGCACCCACAACTAGAATGCATCTGTTTCGAAACATGCCTGGACCTGAGGCCTGACTTTAAAACCTTTGTTAGAAAAATTCCAACAATATGTTTACAACCCATATAAATAGCTAATGGCCTACATACTAAGTTGTGTACCGTGTCTATAAAACAGCCAGAATAAACATCAAAAAGCTTAAGAATGTGAAATAAACTAAAATAGTAGCCCCGCCTTTTTCAAAATGTGGTCCCAATAATCTACTGCAATATTGTTGGATATAAGGAAGTCATGAGGTGAACAGCCAATCCTGAGGTAGAACTACCTCCCTCCACTGGAATGAAATGTGTTCAGTCATACACTCTTACTTCAGGTTCAAATTTCATATTGCTCTTTTACAAGCATAAGGAAGAAACTGTTTCAAAATAACATTCAACTTCAATTTTTTTTGCATTTAAATAAAAAAAAATTCTAATGGCATGATTCCAACATTATAGATTTTGCAAAGTATTTCTCCGCCCCTAACCCCACTCCCCCCACAAATTGTTGCTCTCTAGTAAACACGTCACACACCTTGCATGTACAAGGTGCCAGGGTAGATACTGCCAGTTTTCGAAGCCGGGAAACCTGCGTTTTCCTGGTTGTAGTCGTCACTGGGAGCTACTGGATAAACCTGTAAACACAAGCCAAATCATCACAGGATGAGATTTTTTTTTATTTTTATTACAGACATGGGCATTTGAGAACAGACCACAAATCCATGTGGATCTGGATATCTGCACACTTATGTAATGAGGAAAAAAACACCTGCCACGAACGTTGTGTCATGGTGCAGATCTGTTGGGACAAGTGATCTGGGGATCTGTATGTGAATCAGGAAACATTCACCACAGAATACAGAACACAGAGCACATGCTGTCCCAAGAGAAACATCCCAAATAGCTGCGTGGGCTACCACAGACACTCCTTCACTGAGAAACATGCTTGCTCACACACCCCTCAAAGAGATCTGAGTGGGCTGAACAGTATGCAGAAAGCAATGTATGGTGTTAAATCACATCTGGCAATCACAAGACAGCCATCATATACAGATGTGGCAAACTCAGCAATGAGACAGAAGGTTACGACTGCTAGATGCGCAAACACCACTAAGTCATTTATACTTGGCACAGGTAGGGATCCTGTCTGATATAATTGGTTCCATGGATTCCAGGGTTTCGTTGTAAATGAAGAACTCAAGCTCCGAAGACTGACGAACCAGGGCTTTGAGGGTTACTTGTGTAATTTGATTAAACAGTATGATGTGCAGGGAGATGGGAAATAGAAAGAGAGGGAGAAGGTGTGGGGGAGAAAAAGACAGTCAGTGTATGTGTGTGTATGCATGTTTGTGTATGAGAGAGAGAGAGAGAGAGAGAGAGAGAGAGAGAGAGAGAGAGAGAGAGAGAGAGAGCTGCATTCCCAATTACAGAGCCATCTGCCCATTCCTGGAGGCCAGCCAACACCACAGGCAGCTGGGAGAGAGGGAGGGAGAGGAACGAGTGTGGAGAGAAAGAGAGCAAGAAGGCAAAAGTGAATGTGGGGGAAGGGGGGGGAGCGAGAGAGCGAGAGAGAGAGAGAAACATGGAGGGGGCAGGGAAATGGGCAAAAAAAAAAGAGCATTGGCGAGAGATGGGGACAAGAGGAGGAGTAAAAAAATGTAAAAAGAGGGAGGGAGGGAGCAGAAGAGAGGTTAAAAATAAAAATGGGACGGAGCGAGAGAAGAGGACATCACAAAGGAACCCATGTTTTTGTGGGTTAAAAGGGTTGTGACTAAATGAGGTGCTGACCGTACTCAGTGCATTCTGACATCTGTTCGTAATTGTTAAAAGCCAGAATCAAACGGAGTCAGTGTTCAGTTAAATGGTGGCTTGGCTACACAGGAAGCACTGCCATTCCAGTTCTCCAGAGCCGAGCTGAAAGACCGGGTATTAGAACCTGACTCTCACTGAGCGATGGGATGTAGCAGGCTGCGCAAGAGCCGACTTAAAGCTGTGAGAATGACATATTTTCAAAATGTTTCGATTTTCAAAGGGAAACAAAGTTTAGGACCCGATGAATTACTTTAGTCACCTAATGCAAGTCTATTTAAACATGTATCTAACAGGTATGAATAAAAAAAAAAATCTTTTTTTTTTTAACTGAGGTATTTCTATTAAAAAGTTGTACTTTCTGTAGCTCACTTTTACATAACATTTTATTAGACTATGTAGGTAAGAGAACACCAGTTCACTAAACCCTGGGGAAAGATGGAAAGTGAGAAAGAAAATACCAAAAAAAAAATTTAAATGGCTGTAGTGTATTAGATTTTCATATGGTTTTATTTTATTCACCAGTTAATAACATGCAGTGAAAAAGTCTGCACACATCTGCCTTATGCAGTGAGCATGTATAGCAAACAGGAAATGATTTAATTAATTTGGGAACTAGCTAAAGATCAGTGACAACATAATGTTTTGGAATAGTTTCTTATTCATTTATGCATAGTTGCATACTACTGCTAGTGAAAAATCTAAAAGTATAGTCTTATTAACATCTGAGTACATAATATTTTAAGCATCTGACTGTGAAGCCCTACTGTGCCCTGTTGTGTGTGTTTCAGAGAGGTGGAGTAGGCTTATTATTTTGACAAAAAGACACATGCATGAATGCTTAACAGCAAATTGCATGAGTAAGCATGACCCTAAAAATAGGAAGAGCCAGTTATAGCTGAACAGTTTACGCTCACATTCATATGTGGATTTCTTTATGCGTGGTAAAAACTCCTGCGTGAATGCCTGGGCATGAATGTGTGTCTCTGTACGATGTGCATGTGTGTTTAGTCTGACGCATCCTTGTTAATCCAGACCCAGACCCAGGCTCAGGCTCTGTGCTCTAACAGAGCTACGGTTTACTAACGAGGTCACAAACATGTCAAAAATTCAGACGCCCACAGACCACAGATGACTGAGCTTACCGAGGTCGGAAGACCAAGTGGTACTTTCCTGATCTTCTTCGGCGGGGTATCTGAATGAGGAAAAGAAAAAAACAAAAACAAACCCACAGTCACAAATGTTTGAGACAAAGAAAAGCCAGCTGAACAGTGTTTTATATCTTAGCAGTGGGTCTCCAGAGTGCCCCATGCTTGCTAGCTATCTCACCGAGCACTCCATCCAGAGGCCTCCTACGATTGGCTGGGTAAGATCCGTAAAATGGTGACGTGGCTTTTACGCCAGAGGGGGACAGGCCATCAGGACTGGACATGGACATCTCCCCTTGCAGGAACTGGAGAGGAAAGAGAAGTTGATCAAATTTAAACCAGCAGCACAAAAAGAACAGTAACACATGATTAAAGCAAACATGAAAACACAAGTTCCATTAGAAGATGATACCTGTGCGCCAAAGGAGTAAGGTCCTCTGTCTGATTTACCTGCAATGCAGAGCACATGCTGTTATAGTACTGGCATATCTGAACCATAATAATCTCTTCATAACCCAACTGTTAGTGAATAAAATAAAAACCTTCATATACACATGCAAAATAACAGCTCTCAAATAAAGTGAAAACCTGTTCAACATTCATTTAATTGAATAACTACAAGAATCTTTCCATGATCTTACATTCAGATCACTGTTTTAAAACAGACCTGGGGTGGGACAGACAACCACGATGTGGAATGATGTGGTGGATCAATTCTTTTGTGCGCTATTTAATAAAGATAAACATTTAGAAGGCATATCGGGAGCTTCTTGTTGTTTTGGTAAAATTAAGACTGAATGTCGCTTCTCACAAAAGCATAAATTTGGTTTGGTAATGGACATGTAAATGGGGGTTTAACAGAATACTGTATTTACGGAGCATGTACAGATACCCAACAAATGCCTTATTTATTTCTGCCAGAAATAAAGAAACTATAAATAAAAGCCTGTCGATATTAAAACACAAACAAATCCTTTGCATACATTAAATATCAAAGCAAGAGCACACTACAGTAGTGTGTCATGAATAGCGAGACGGTGCTGGATGAAGGGCTACTCTCTCCGTGTTTGGCCGGTCTCCATCTGGCTCGGCTGGGCTGCCAGAGAGTATGAGGTGCACTGTTTACGGCCTCAGCCTGTGCTCCAAACAACAAACTGGCCCATTATAAATGCTCCGGCGCTAATTACAGCCCCCCCCCTCGCTACCACTGTTCATGAGAGGCAGCAGTCTCCCCCTGTTTAAGTCCCAGTGGAGAGGGCTGCGCTCCAGTGGACTTAACCCCAGTCCTGACACTCATCCCCACACCCCAAACACAAGCGAAGTGGGCTTATTGACTCCCTTAAGGTCTCTCTCGTGAAGGTCTCACCCCTAAGGTTATTCTCGACTCCCACCACACACACCCGTAGGTAAGGATTAGTAATCATACAAGTGTTATTAAAGTACATTTATAACACAGTGCTGTTGAATTCTCAAATCCGATTGGTCAGAAACTGTAGTCTAAATCCCACATTTATATGAATGCACTTGTTCTAATGTGTTATCGTTTCTATAGTAATGATTCATTCACAGGGACTTGCATGGTGGACAATCGACATAATCTAAGCCTAATAACAAACATTGTGTTTTATTTAATGAAGGAAAATGTATAATCATTGAGGTGATGCTTTCTGTAAGGAGAAGGAGTCTCCAGTGTCAGCGCTTTCTGTCACTGTCAGTATGTTTTCCAGAAGAGGACATTGTGTATTCCTGTTTCTCAGTAAGCTGTGATCACAGGAACTATCTTGGACATTCAATAACAATTAACAATTTAACTATCAACGTTTAGAAATATAGGTCATTCCTTAATAAATTAAAAAGCCAATCAATGGCAAACTGCCAAGATATAAGAGGAATAAAACACTTCAGGACATGCTGTTACAGGAAAATGATCACTGGGTTGCCTCACACCACCACATCACTGATTATTTTCCTACAACAGCATGCCCCATCGTATTTACTCCTTACACAGAGCAAGTATTCCCTTATCAGCTTCAGGATGAAGCTTGTGTGCTTTATATTTTTTTTAAAATATATATTTCTTTTTCTACTTCTACGCATGTGAATTCTGTTTCACTGTGCGATTGTGTGTGACCAATAAAATCAGAATTTAATACTGTCTCAAAAATGTTCTGAATTTCCCTCACTTGTGGATTATTGTATGTATGAACAGCGTAACACCCAAAACAGTCCTTGATCATGTACAGGCATTTAAATTTTAATTATATTGAAAAACAAAGCAACACGGCAAAAGTATAAATTTGATGAATAGACATACCTCCAATTCCTGAGCTGTACATCGGTGAAGGGGACATGCTTTCATGCTCGTTGTAGTGGCCCACGTTGTCAAATGTCTACACAAACCAGAAAGAAATAACCATTCACACCACAACCACAACTAAGAGCGAACGATCACACTACATGCTGCTACAAGGACACCACCAAGGACACTTCAGAACACCACCATTACCCTGCAATCCATGCAAGACAAATATTGTGTGCTTTTTTTTTTTGTAAGGTAAAAGCTGTCCCTTAACAAGGAAGCCACTTTATTAATTTCTGCATTTATAGAGAAATTATTTGTTCTGTATACATATATATTTCTTCTGTATCAGTACTATCGACTGTGTCTCAATCTCAAGGCTGTCTGAGACTAGCGAAGCAGAATGCACAGAGAATAGTCTAGCTATAGTGATGCGAGGACTACGAGCGACCGACTGGTTGACTGGTACTAACACCTCACCTACATGGAAAACGTGCCTGAGGATCACAAAAATGTGACTCAACCATTACGTAAGCAGCTGTCCGTGATTATTTACGTTGTGGCTAAAGAGCCTTGCTTGGTTTGTAACAGCGTGTCTGATCCACGTCTGATCCTTGATTTAATCAGCGGTCGTGTCTTGAGCTCCTGTCTGGTGAACTGAGGATGCAGAGCTCTAGGCATCAGCTGTGTGTGTGTGTGTGTGTGTAAAAATGTTAAGGGAACATTCCAGTTGTTGAGGATGCTATTTTTCTTGGGTTGGAAATGGTTAACTAAAAATGACAATCATTACTGAAGATGCTCATTGTATATTTAAAGGGAAAAAAAAGGGGGGGGTATAATTTGTCCTGAAATGATTAAGTCATTGCCAATTTGTAGTAGACTAAAATCGCACATCACTTAAACTACAGCCTGAATAAAGCTGTACAGTGCAGTATGAAAACTGCTGTTTGCTGTCTTTTTGTTGCACTTGAAAAGCTCTGTATTACATAAAGACACTAGGAACAGTCACCCATCAGCACTGAGAGCAAACACATGAAACATCCAGCTCTGTTTGTCCGTTTCTCACATCTAATGGGCTGTAACGTTGACAGACACTGTTTAGCTTGTAAAAGCAGCTCTGTCTTAGCATGCTACGTGCTTTATGTACTCGCAGCCATGGGGCTCTGTTAGTTCTTACCCGTGAACTGAAGGATGGACTGTTCTGCTCCGCTGAGCCCCAGGAGCCTGATCCGCTGCGTTCTTCCAAACCTGCAACACAAGCACACGTCCCTGCTTACACCTCCTTCTCGTAGAAAACCTGCTCTAGCTCCTCTGAAGTGATTATAATTAACATTATTAGTGTTTATAAACAGGCTGTTTAGCGTAGAACATTCTGCTTCCTGGCCTGTTTCGGGGCCGGCGCAGAGAAAGTAACAGCTTAGCGAGTCGTTCCAGAAGATTCCGTCAGCTATTAATAAAAGCCGTGAAATCAGAACAAAATAAAAATACCCATGGCTTGCGCAGCATAAACGCTGAGCACAATCATAAGAGTTATTTCTGCTTTGGCCCACACCAGCCTACCATTAAGAATGGATTTTGGGTAATCCATCCATTTGAAGCGGATTAATTTAAATGTTGATGCTTTGCTATGATGAATAAGATAGATGATTTTTTTTAAAAATGGTGATATGCTGTATGTTGTATGTTACACCTCGAGCTATCACCTCATTAGTATCTCATGCCTGTTAGTTTGTACATCATTACTTGTCTGTACATGTGTACGCTCCTTATGGGGGCATACCCAGGCCAGAACCAGATTAATGATTACGCTATAGGCCCTAGAGTCTTATCCGGGCATCCTAAAGGTGTGAGGAGCGCGACAGATTTATTATGAACATACAAGTGACATGCTGATTTGTAGGTCTGTGAAAAGAAGGGCACAATACAGGGCACCTGCTGTGCTGACTCCATTTAATCCATATTCTGCCGTTTTCATTGCAATATAAACTTAAAATCGATTTCAAACACACAAATCAACAAACAACCCGGTAGTGCAATCGGGAGAATTTTAGATATATGGAGCAGAAATTTCCAGAATCCCCCACCTCGCACACAGCTCCATCACTTTAACGCTGGCGACGATCTCTGGGGAGAAGAGCCTTAATTGTGAGCTCATTTGCATAAGTGTGCATATTAATGAACTCCAGACTTATGAATATTCATATTTTTTGTTGTCTAATTAAAAGCGAAAGGAGGGAGGGAGAGGAGGGAATCATGACAGCGTCGGCAGCGGAGCAGAACCGGAGCAAAACGCAAGGCCGGAGCCATTGCCGTGACAACCGTGATCTGCCGCCGGCGCTCTGGGGTGATTTGGAGTGGAGAGACGTGGGCTGGTGTCAGAAAATTCAATCAGCACACACGTTCACACACCCCTCGTCTTAAATTGGTGCACTCTGAAATGCGGCGCTATCTGACTCCCCTGTCAATGCGCGCACACATCATCAACGGAGCAGAACCGAAAAAACAGGAAAGAACAATTCGAGTGTGTTAACCGGCGGTCTGTTTCTCTCCGCCACACTACCTGCCTTTAAACAATGCCTCTGGAAATCTCATCAAGGGCCATTTATTTACCTACATGCTTCAACAATACGGGGACTTCCTGCAAGCTTGGAACATTTCGGCAGCGTTGCTAAAAGAACGTTTAAGGATGCCCGGGTGCAGGGAGCAAGCTATTTACAGCTATTCATGAAGTGAGAGCGAGTGAGAGAATGAACAAGACAGCTAATACTGTGGAATGTGAGAGGCAACAGGAGGGCGATGATACGTGGGGGTGTATGAGAGAAACTCTCAAAAATAGCTTTAATCCATATTCATAAGCATGCTGAACATTCGCTCTTATTAACACGGAGGATGATTAAGACAAGATGGAGAGGAAAACGTGTAAAAGCCGCCCTGCTCTAGTGCACAGTCCACACCAGAAAACTTCAGTCTTTAGGGGAAAAAGCTGCGCCCAAAAGTTACAAGCCATTCCCCCAGCACCTGAATAAACAAAACTTCACTCTGAAGGCTCAATAAAAAAAAAAACCCCAACATGCACTTTTCCACTGTTGGTTAGAACCTAATGGCTGCAGCTGATCCTGTCAGCATGAGTGCAGGGTCACATGAGAGACCTGAACGGTGAAATCACGACTTTATACCTTCCTCAACATTCTCAGTTCCTTGTGGACGTGTACACGTGTGTGTACATGCGCCTGTCCATCCATCATCCCTTTTCTTTTTTTTTTTTTACGAGCCACTGAGTCATTATTGTCTGGACATTCATTGGCTCGAAGTGCTCTCGCACGCTACCTGTTTGTGCAGACACAGTGATTACAGAGGACAATAGAGACGCAAGCTGCCAGTCGTGAAACCTTAGTTCTATGCCGCTCTCTGCCCTGCAGGCACGACTGAGACACTGTGCGTGTGTGTGTGTGTGTGTGNGCGCGCGAGAGCACACATGGTACAACTCAGAGGGTGAGTCAAGACCGACACATCCATACAGCTCATTAGGGAGAAGAGGGCACACAGTAAGCCCGCTAAAAGAGTGAGCTATAATTACGAAAAGAAAAATGCTGGAATGGGTCTAGTCACCCCTGAGTCATAGGCTATGAGTGTAACTTATGACTGACACTGACACACACACACACACACACACACACACACGATGAACACAAAGGGCTAAAACCACACAGCCACAGGACATACACATTTATGAATAATACCAAAACAGATGATGTTTTAGATCAGATCAGACACACATCTAACAGCTTTTGGAAAAAAAGATCTAGACTTCAAATGCTTCCTTTGTTCACTATAGACACTAAAAACATCACTTGAAGAGTCAAACTCACACAGAAGAGTCTTACACAGTTCCTAATCTTTGTAGAATAAAGGCTCTAATAGCATATGGCACACTTTACTTTCACTCTTTTTTTTTTCAATCAGTACACTTTTTAATTAAGTGATGATGTATATAAATTATTTTCAGACAGGTAGAGGGGTCAAATTTGTTCTGGCACTGAATCTCATGCCATATTATAGGTCATGTAGTGCAAACAAGATAAACAAAACAATACCCCCGTTCCCAGGAAGAGCAGATTACACATCCATCAGGGTTTTTTTTTCTTTATCTGTAGATACCCCACCTTCAAATAGGGCTGCTGATATAGTGATTACCTGCATTTGTCTTTTCTTCCCTTGCCAAATAACCAAAGAGAGAGAGAGAGAGAAAAAAAAACCCTACTAACTTCCTGAAACAAAAGTTTCCATCCGATAAGTTTAAACAGAACGCACATCATGGTGGTGTGATGCTTCTTGATGCTGCAACTAGAGTGTGTTTCCAAATCCCGCAGCACTACACACACACACGTTTTAGTTTACTAGACGGATTAATCATTTCACTTGCACAGACGACAGGCAGACTTTTCAGAACCAGGAGCGCACAAAGCAGCACAAAATCCATACAAAGCTCAAAATGTTGGAAAGGTTAGCCAAAGACTTGCTGCCATTTAGTCAAAGGCACAAACAAGATATTCTACATTAGAAACATAATGAGAACAGGACAGGAGAACGACTCTGGCAACGCAGAGTGATTTTCACATGTTCCTTCATACAATCCTCGGTGATCTGAAGCCTCGCTCGTTTCTTTTAGTCTGAAATAATGCATTAACTAGCTAACTAGCTCGCCAAACTCGACTGATGTTAGCTACTACATTCAGAACAGTTGAGTTTTGAGTAAGCACACTGGAGCGTTCACTTGCCCAGTAGGCTGATTTATGATTTGTCCACCTCTGCACTCAGCTGTTCCCTATGTACTGAGCACATACAGTACACGCAAAGCTGTTTGGGATTTGTGGACATACTACCTTGTACACTTTTCGTCAATCGGATTCTTTCGATTTGAGATCTACTTATAGTCACGGTTCTTTGTATACTACAGGTCAAAAAAAAAAAAATACATGATTTTGATTGCAGGTTTTGAAAACAATATTGTCTTCTTGTGCTTTTCTTGCCTATGAAAATAATATTTACCAGTACCTGCTTCAGTTAGGTCTTATTTTAATAATATCTGAGCACTAATATACACAGTAGCATATAATGATACATAATAGACACATACACACTCACACACAAAAAAATTTTTTTTGATGTAGAAGTGCGAAGGAAAGAACGAGTCTCCGGGTGCCGACGGAAGTCCTTACCTTTCAAGACGAAGATGCAAACCTCAGTGTTCCTCTGTGTCTTTCAGCGGAGTTTTGCAGTTATATATATGTCCCGGTTATTCTCACTTTCACATACTCAGTAAATGAAACTCTCTGGCCAGCAACACCTCAGGGAATCAATTCTTCCTCACGCTAGCTGATCTCATCACACAGCCACAGCTGATACACGGCTAACGAACGGCTGTCAGAGAGCCTGCGTTCGCAACTGATATCGGCTAACCTCAGAAAGATGGAGATAAATTTACACAGCGATTCTGCATTTCTAAATGACTGTGTGAAAACGATCTGTGCTGCTACTGCTTTCAGCAAGTCAAAGCTGAATCATCATCGGTGAAAAACAGAAGTGAGGTGTGGAACAGTGAAATCAGTGAAAGAGGACAGAGCATGGCAGACACTGAAGGCTGTGAATGCACACAGGAAAACCAAACGAACCCAAATTAAAAGGATTCGCTGCTTTCCTTCAAGGCCTTTTATGTCAAAATGATGCTCAGGAGATCCAGAAAAGTCTCCGCGACTAAAATAACTCACTTAAAATAACTCAAAATATTTCTGACACTGCAGTTCTCAGTGATTCATGCTTCATGGAGTTGTAGCTTCAGTAGAGTCTATCTGCACCTGGAGAAGGTCAGTACGAATGTCTTCAGGAAGCTCTGGTGGTTTGGTGGGTTTTGAAGCTTGTGAAAGACCGTGACCTTCAAGAGTCAAAACCGTGTAAACCAACACAGGCCATCTGAAATGTCAATTAAGTGTGCCTGGCTGGTACATTGTTTTAACATTCACCTACAGCAGTGATTGTGTGTGCACAAAAGTGTGTGTGTGTGTGTGTGTGTGTGTGTGTGTGTGTGTGTAGAGATGAACATATGTATTGGTCAATGTGCATTGATGTGTGTGCAGATGGTGTGTATACGCAGAGGTGTGACTAAAGTTGTTCAGAGGGGTACAAAGGTTGAGATACACGTGTGTGTTTAGAAATGTGCGTGTGTGTATATAAAGTTGCAGTTTGGTGTAGGCAGAGGTGCATGTATGTGTATAGTGTGTGTATAGAAGTGCGTGTATGTAGGGAAGTGTGTGTGTGTGTCTGTATACGTATAGGAGTGCACGTGTGTAAGCCTTCAGCCCTGTGTGTGTGTGGATACATGCATGTATACAGGTGTCTATGTACAGAGGTGTGTGTGTGTGTGTGTGTGTGTGTGTGTGTAGTTGTATAGGTGTAGGTGTGTGTACAGGTAGAGATGTGTCTTCAGCCCTGTGTGTGTGTGTGTGTGTGTGTGTGCGTGTAAATGCGCGTATATACAGGTGTCTATGTACAAGTGTGTGTGTAGTTGTATATGTATAGGTGTGTGTATAAAGGTAAAGGTGTGCATGTGTGTTCGCCTTTGACAGTGTGTGTGTGTGTGTGTGTGTGTGTGTGTGTGTGTGTGTGTGTACCTTCCACTCTCTCGGGGAACACCCCTGACTCTCGAGAGCATTCACTGATTGATTTTGCCTTTGACTAATGTCCACAGCGTTCACAGACACACACATCCACTGCTTGTTTGTGTGTAACGAACTCTGTAAAAATCGCCGACGGCGTACAAACGCGCACTCGTACCGAAACCGTAGGAAGCGCATGTGCTCCTGTCTTGCTCTTCTTCGATTCCAGAAGAGCGCTTTTGTACTCTGACCTGCGAGCGCTGCGTCTCACAATACAGAAACCAAACGCTTGGACAATGTGAGTAACCGTCACCTTTCACAGTGCGTAATTTCAACAGGAGCGTGTCTCTTCACCCTGATCTTATTTCAAACAGGGAGCTGTAAGTTAATATCAGGCTTTGTACAGGAAAGGGAGCTCGTCTCCAGTGAACCACTCTGTTATATTACGCACTACAGGTTATTAGTTACCAAAGGGGAAAGCTCCTCTCGCCTGAATACCACAGAGTAATTAACAAAGGCATTAAAGATTCATCCTGGAGAGAAAGCGCGTGAAAGGAGGGGGTAGGGAGTGAGCTGCGAGAGAGCGCAGGCACTGGTGTGATGAGTGGTGAGAAAGGTTTGGCTTGTATTATTTGTTTTAACTGTTTTGTTGTTGTTGTCTGTGGGGGAGGATGTTCTGTCAGTTCTCGTAACAAACCCATGTTTCAAATAATAACAAAAAAAAAAAAAAGGTGGGCAGCAAAAAAAAGATGAACAGAAAAATGCACCACTACAGCAGGATCAAAAAGTCTGTGAACTGACATGATACGAAACGCTAAAAGTCATGCTAATGGTTTACAAGAAAACGGCGATCACACTAGTTTATCAAAACAACTCAAATATTTTCACCAATATTCGGCTATTTAAAAAGCAGATGACCCTGTTTTAAGATCCTTGCGAGATGGGTCAGAGAACTGTTGCACTGATATCGTATTTTGTTATCTTTTTTAAAGCGGTGTTTCTCGAGTACAATCCCTAGTCATGAAATGTAGCATGAATCATTAAAAGATGATTGTTAGCATGGCGACAGAAGCACACGTGCCACCACTTGAGCAAAATATTTGATATCACAACAATTTCTGTGAATAACGCAAGTGCTGTCTGAGAATTCAGATGGATTTCTCATGCTAAAAAAAAAAAAAAACTCGTTTTAGTAAGAAACATCAGCCGAGTGAAATGTTGTGGCCTACCTGGGCCTCCAAACTGACCGCCGGCTTGAGCGCTGGATCTGTTTTTCCCATTTGCGCCTGGAAGAGGAAACATCTACAGGAGAGAGCAGAGAGAAACAGAGTTATGCCAGGAGAAGGAAAAAAAAAAAAAAGTGTAGAAGCACGTGATGGTGAGGAGTTCTGAAATAGCGAGCGGCAGAAAGCTGCACTTACAGCGCTGAAGTCCAGAAGATCGCTGAGCTCCTTGTCTGTTCCTGCAGTGCTCATTCTGATGCCGGTATCGCTCATTCTTTCTCAGCACACACACATAGACTCTGCGACTTTACAACCCTGCAGGAGGGATGTCGGAACAGTGAGCTTCCGAAAAACATCTCTTATACCATGACACACTTATTCCAAATCAGTATTCTTCATGTTTCTAGATGCAACCGTTATGAGAAAGGTTCGGAGGTGGACGAATCATTAGCTAGCCAGCCAGACAAGTGAGCTGCCCAGTCTCCTGATTTGGTTGCCCTGAAACTGAATTAACGTGGCTAAAGAGTGGTAGATAATGCAATGAAAATGCAGGTGACCAGTTTATCAGCAACCTACTGAGTCTACTTATACACCAGGCAGCCTAAAAATAATAATAATAATAGAAAAACAAACTGACTGTGCATGTAACCTGCTCATGCTAATGATGTGGCCTCTAATATGATCTAAGCCCAAACAGCCAATGTTATGTAGGTCATTTAACTCTAACATCATCCTTACACTTCATTTCCTTTAATCTGCAACAAGGTTAAATATCATATCACTGCAGCGAGTCGCCAGGTCTCGACGGGGTTTCCCCACTTCCCCCTTTTATATTTAGCGAATATAAAGACGCTATCAAAAGTAATCTGTTCACGTGGCTTGTTCGGTTATTGGTCAGAAAGCTGGGTAGAAGTCATAAACATTAATGCCAAACCAGCCAGTCATACATTTCGTGATTAAGGAACGGACAAGAAGAGCAGCAACTTGCTATTTGATGATGAGGAATCAAAAGTTTGACGTTTCAGTGCTAGTGCATTTTGGTAGTTCTTAAAAACTAGGACAACAATGAAAATATCTGACCCACATCAAAATTCTCAGTTTCAAGCCACAGTGAACCGTCATCTGAGGGTAAATCCACCAAATTTCACAAGAAAAAAAAATGACTTGGTATGAAAGATCCCTTATTTTGCAAAGTAGGACACAATGAAGTGGAACATTACAGACTCCAAATTTATAGAATAAAATACCATTTCATTTCCGAGCAGAACAGAAACCAGACGCAAACTGATAACCCGGTCAAATCTACATGCCACCAATAAAATGAGCAACACAATGAATCAGCAACTCTCACAAAGACTGAGGATTTACACAAAACTGAACGCTGTGTCAGAAGAAAGATCCAGACACTCCAAGTGAAGTAGAGAAGCCTACAGATCTGATCATCATCATAAGCAATCAGAGTTGGCGAACCACACACTTAGCAGATGTGAAGTGGTCAAGGCTGATTTAGCAGCACAGTAGTGAGGTGATCTGAGAGCACTGCTCTTCCACATCACAGAAAAGCTTCAAACTGGGCTTTCCCACGATGCACCACATCACAGCATGCAGCTCTTGGTTAACCAGACACAGGCACCAGAAGCGAGTCTCCGGTCCAGAAGCCTAAAACAACCGACCGCACCTGAACACGACGTATATTTAACTGGAATATCAGAGCTGCGTTAAACCCCGAGTTGTGAGATTCAGTGCTACAACTGAAACTGTCTGACGCAAAATGAAAACCTACAGATAATCAACCCCTCTTTCTCTCCAAAATAATTTTGGGTCAATATCCAGTCTATGAGACATTTATTTAAATAATCCAAAAAAAAAAAAAAAACAGGATGACATGTTTTAATATTTCAACAGCAAGCACAATACACCCTAATATGCACATTCTTACATTCCACCCATTCATCCCCACAGATTTGTACACAATAACAATCCAAACGATAAACTTCAGACTGTACCGCAACATTGTGTCCGGTTCCAGTACAGCAGATGTTAAAGCGTTAAGGCTGAAAAATAGAGGCCACGAGAGACTTTAATCTGCTCTCTGACTAACTCGCAGAGACGCTTCAGCCATCATCCCTCACTAAACGCGGATTAAAAACACAGCTGAATCTCACCGGATGTACAGCTTATGCTCCGTCATCGCTCTGGAAAAAAAGAAAAAGGGGACAGGAAACAGTGACCAAGTCTCTCCTTGGATGAATGTGTACAAGCAAACAAACTGGGTCTCCATCTAACCTCCAGCCTGGATAGAACGGGATTCACAGTCGCGCTGATGGACAAGAGAAGCTGCTCCAACACATGCACCATAAAAACCAACTAGAGCATTATGAATGTAGCATTAGCTAAATGGCCACTGATCATCATCATACAATTGCTTAATAGATCCCCCCCCCCTCAGAGCACTGTTAGATAGGTTAGTAGTTAAACCATCACCTTAAAAATAATAATAAATAAATAAGAGACAGTCCAAGTCTAGTTTTCATGTTCTAATACTAGCATAATGGTATCGCTTAGTGCTTGGTGTTTTTCACGTTAGTATTCACCCTCTTTACAGGACTTCACTGATCGAATCATCTAGGAACATCAACAAAGTCTCTACAGTCCTCCAAACATTTTGCAAGAACAAAAATGAACTCTGAGGAAGTCAATGCGGATTGTGTTCAAACTTTTTATATTGTGAATAAGGCAAAAGACAGCCTCAGTTTCTTGTGTTAGTCAATTCTACCATGTCTCTTTCCTCACATAAAGTGAAGTGAAGTGACCTGTGGCCAAGTGTGGTGACCCATACTCGGAATTTGTGCTCTGCATGTAACCCATCCAAGTGCACACACACACAGTAGTGAACACACACACACCCGGAGCAGTGGGCAGCCATTTTAGCTGCGGCGCCCGGGGAGCAGTTGGGGGATCGGTGCCTTGCTCAAGGGTCTCACCTCAGTCGTGATACTGAAGGTGGCAGAGTGTGCTGGTCATTCACTCCCCCATCTACAATCCCTGCCGGACCCGAGACTCAAACCCACGACCTTCGGGTTACAAGTCTGACTCTCGGACCATTAGGCCATGACAATTGTGTGATGAATCTTTCTTCATATGTAGGAGCCAAAGAAGCAAGGAACTGAAGAAAATCTAAGTTCAACTTTGATACACGACTACCTCTTGTCTTTAGTGAGGTAGTGTACGTCGTAGTAATTTATACTGATTTGAGGCACTGATTATCAATGCAAGATAACTCAAAAGACTATTTTCTATTGACTATTCTTCAATATTTAGCCAACCCACGACTAATCTGTTAAAACGACGAGGACTTAAAAATCAGAAAACAAAAGACACGTACTGACCAAGTTTAATTTTCTAACAAAGATCTAACAAAATAATGGTGTCAGTTTCAACTACAGCTATGTCATCTCACAATGCCAGGATACTGATATTGCAATAAATTACATCACAAAATGCTTTGCTAAGAATATCCCAGGTATCATCAATGCTTTTTTTAATACTGACTGACTCAGCTGGTGCTCACGGGCTGTTAGACTGTCTTGTTCCCAAAAAGTGCATTGAAATTCTTTTTAATGTGGAACAACTATTTTAGCAGACACTCATGCATTAGGGAAAATGAGTTCCAGTATCAGGATATGATAAGAAGATTTTAAAATGAATTTACAGTGAAATGTCCTAGCCTGTGAGGAAGCTGGGGTCAGTGCGCAGGGTCAGCCATGATACGTCAGCCCTGGAGCAGTTTAGAGTTAAAGGCCTCGCTCAAGGGTCCAACGCTGGCAGCTTGAAATCACGACTTGCTGATCAGAGCCTTTAACCACTGAGACACTGCTAGCATGTGACCATGTAATGCCATTTCTGTGATGAACTGTTACATCATACGTTTCTTGAATATGGATGATATCGTTAGCAACCTTTAGGGTGCTTTCAGTGTTTACGCAGCCTGAATCAAACCCTCGGTGTGGCTCATCTGTGCAGGCCAGAACAAAACAAAAGCACTCGAGTGCAGACCAAAGCAACCCACGCAAGACCGTCTGAGCCGAGGTGGTCTCGGTCCTGGTCCAAGCACTCTAGTGAGGTTTTATTGCAACCGGAAAAAGTTTAAACATTATAAACATTTCAGGATTCTTTGTGCTTTGGAGATTTTTAAGGATTTCTAATTCCTGAACTGGGAAAAGGTTTGTAAGGTTTGTCAGCCCCCCAATATTTCTGAACAGTGAATGAAAGTTTGATGAGTACATTTCCAGTTCTACGTGGCCGCAGTGAAACCAAACCAGATTGCAAACAAACCGAAAGTATCAATCGCAGATTCAGACTATGCAAACTGATTATCCACACTAACAAAGAGGGTGTCTTTGTTCATGGACGGACTAGTGATTTTATGTTTGTAATAAGTGTTTTATAAGGTTTCTTTTCCCTCACTTCTTTTCATTACTCTTTGTAGCAGACATATAAAAGCAGCATTAAACATTTCTTTAAAACAAGGACTACTAGCAAACCTAAATCTATGGATATGCATCACTTTATTATAGTAGAATAGTTTAAGTGTAATATTTTAATATTATTATTTTTATTATTATTGCAGGTTTATCACTTGTGCATTCTGAAGCGCGAGCCGTGCAGACGTTTCCAGCCACGTGCAGTGATGACCTGTCAATCAAACTCCAGCTGCTTTAACATAGCTGCACACTTTAATATTTCCACACTTGTTTCAGTGAAGACTAATTCTTCTGCTGCTGAGAGAGACTGAAACCCAGAAAAGGTTTCTACACTCTCATAAGCATGACGAACACACGGCCGCAGTGAGCCAGAAACAGAAAGCGGTAGAGAGAGAGAGGGGGGAAAAAAGGCAAGAAAGAAAAAAGGGGGGATTGTGTTTCTTCATCCTCTCAGAAAGTGACCCCAAAGTCGCCATGAAGAGTCTGAGCCTACGCTTCACACCCATTTCCACCCCCCTCAATTACTATTTCTCTTCTTCTTTTCCTAGCTGTCTATGGACACAGATAAATCCGCATCGATCTGAGGTGGAAACTCATTATCTGTTCGCCGTGAAATCGATGTTATGGAACGATAAGAGATCGCGGATTTAACGGAAACGGTTCGCGGGGAATCATGAGGAGGGGGGAAACGGGCCTCAAACTCCCACGACACAAAGGAAAGAGGCGAAAAAAGTTTCAAAAGCGGTTTTAAAATGTTTCATGTGTGCTCCAGTCTTTTAAAAGAAGCTGTTCATCGTCGCGTTGGGCTACAAAAGCTCTTTAAAAGCCACGAATACAGAGTGGAAAGTTATTTCCGATGAAAACTGGAATAAACAAACTGGGCTATTGAACGCTGCATTAAAATCCTGTTGTGCTGAGTCCGCGTGCGCGACCCCGCACATATTTTTTCCAACATAGGGCGCGTTCAATAGCCTCACAATTTCATGTTACTTGTAATAAAAAAATAAATAAACACTACCTGTTAGTCATCCTGTATTTATTTGTTTTTATTTTTATGAGGAGCAGGGTGCGCTTAAAAGTCCACGACATGTCTTTAAAACTAACAACAGCAACGCTTTATGACAAGAGAGTTGTAAATATCTTCAAATATAACTTTTACACTTGACGTTGGGGAACAAAGAAGTTGTTTCCTACGGTCATGCACACGCACGCGCGCGCGCGCGCACACACACACACACACACACACACGAGTGGAGCTCATAAGTGGAGAAGAGACAAAAAACTTGGGACCCGCTTTTAAAAAAAAAAAAAAAAAAGTTGCTATGCTAGTTAGCTACATGGCGAAATTCGTTGCATAACGCTGCAAAATAAACTTAAAGCATAAACAAAGCAAAGCAAAAGCGGTCATTCAACTTAGTAAAAGGGAAATGTTCGTAAATATTTACCTTTTGTCGGCTCAAGTGTTCGGCATCCAAATGGAGTGCCTTTCGGGAGAGAGAGAGAGAGAGAGAGAGAGAGAGAGAGAGAGAGAACAAAGTTGGGGGACAAAATCCCCCTTCCCGTGTTTCAGGCCCCGCAAACCGCCAAATAATTGAGTTTTATGCTCCCAGGTATTGTATCCGAGCTACCCTGAATTCAAACGTATGAACTACTCAAGCATTAACTCTCCCTAAGTTGTATACTACAGTTTTCTTATGGTCGCTGCAGTGCTAACCGTTTCATCTTCCTAGTAGACATTTTAGCCTCCTCCACATTGTCATCCCCAACACTGTATCACTCCGCGGAAAACGAGGACGTTACAGCGGTGTCCGATTTCAAACGCCCAAAAAACGAGCAACACCACATATCAACACACCACCTCAAAATAATTCGTAACGACGCTACTTATCGAGGTATAACAACAAAAACTAACCGTATACCTCACAACTTTAGGGGCGAATCGCAAGATTTTGTCGTACAACTACCCCAGCACTATGCCGACACGCGGAGTGAGACGACAGAAAATGACGAGTGGAGTGGGACACAGGGAGATAGAGCGATAACCCAAAGAGCGCTGACCAATAGGACGCGTCGATGTTTTTGATTGACACGTCTGTAAACGAATAGAAATCTTCGCGAGCCAATAGCCCAACCCCTTATCCTTGCACACCCTACCCCGGTTTTGAAAGAATGGCAACAGGAAGCCAAGGAAAAAGTGCTTTAATATTTTGTTTAACATACCACGAAAACGTAAAAAATCTGCTGGTTCGTAACTCACCACAATGAAAATTAGTCTTGAAATGTAGGTTGATTTTATTTGACCAAACATTTTTTTACACATTAGAATTACCACATAACTCGCTAACCCGATATTCCCTGATGTGGGAATTCCAGAGCAAATCTCTAGAAAAAGGTTCAAATAATTTTAGAATTTAAAACAATTTTATCCATAAAGAACACAATTTTTTTTGTCACGCCACTTTTTTTCTATTTAGTTCTGTTTTTGCCTGATTTGGGAAGTGATATTTGTGGATGGAGCAGTAGAGTTTCAGAAAAATTGTTTGGTCCAGTGAAGTGAAAAAGACCGAAAAGACCTAAAATGTCATACAAACCTATTTGTGTGCATTAATGTATCTTTGGTATTGATACAATACAGTCAATACAACCACTGTTTCTGGCCACATAAGACGCAAGCCTTAAGGCATAAAAGAAAGATTTCACTTACTAATAAGAGAATTTCAGAATGTTATTGCAAACCTAGCTGTACTGACCCTATAATAAAACCTGGCAATAATTAGTTAGCCACAGAGTTCTCACTTCATGGTCATAAACACTTCTCTTGGTGTTACAGTTCTGGCACATCCTTCACCCATCACAGATACCAAAACACCCAGCACCTTTGCTAACTGGAGTTCGAACAAGCTGCTACCTAAATAGGAGGAGAAGAGGGCAAATGGCATGCACTATGAGGTGTAAATATTTTCTGTGAACTCTAAAAAGAGGAGGAAGCAGGAACATTTGGCATGACAGTAAAAACACAAGCCGCGTGAGCCTGCATGTAAGAGCTCTGTAATTGCTGTTTTATGAGGTTACTGTGGTTTTAAGGGTGCAGGGCTGAACACTGGTATTTACCCTGATGAGTCAAGTCTGTAATACCACCTAGCCTTGGGTACTAGGCCTGAATTTGTTTATCAAGGTGATCGATTCCTATAAATGTGAGACTGAGGGAGAGAAAAACCACCATGACATATTTAAGCTACACCCACGGTGAGCTCAATACTCAGAGAATTTCTGCTTTAAAAGTCAAAACAATTTTTAAGGTATATCACACCTGCAAACTGGCAAACACAANACACAATCTCTTCACCCTCTTCATGTCTGGCAAACAGTACCGAAGCATTCAGGCCCTCACGGCCAGCCTGTGTAACAGTTTCTTCCCCAAGCCATCAGGCTCCTCAGTGCTCAGAGACTGGACTGACAACACACACACACACACACACACAACTGAACACCATCCCACTCTCTTTGCAATTTTTGCATATCTCTGTATTTACTACCTGCATTTCTGCTGTTACAGTATTTATAAAATATTGTATATATATGTTTTTTTTTGTCACTACGTTTACTCTCTATCTGGCTGCAACCCCAATAACTGCTATGTCCATATATAGTATAAGCTTATCTGCTGAATACTATGTCATAGTATGTTATGTTTAAGACATTACTCAAAACATATCTCTTTACTGAAGCTTTTTAGGTTATAATCTTACAGTTGTTGTTATTGTGTTGTCATTATGATTGCTATCATGGAGTTGTGTTGTTTTTTTATTGTTGTTTTATACTGTTGTAGCGCCTTGAGTGTAAGAAAGGTGCATTATAAATAAAAATTATTATTATTATTATTATTATTATTATTATTATTGTTTACATTTACAGCAACTTATTATATTGTTACTCTTTTTGCACTACTGTTATATCTGAATAACTTTCTTACTAGTAGTAAACTAGTAGTAGTTACTGTGTACTACTCGGCACTGCACTGTCTTTTACTGTGCCTATTGTCCAGTTTTTGTAGTCACTGTTCTGTCTTGTGCTGTTTACACATGTTTGCATGTGCACCTTATGTAAAAAAAAAAAAGTGGATTCTCTTGTAGTTCTGTGTTGTTTTATGTAGCACCATGGTTCTGGAGGAACGTTGTTTCATTTCACTGTGTACTAACTAGCGGTATATGGTTGAAATGACAATAAAACCGCTTGACTTGACTAGACTTGACTTGAAATAACATGCACAAGAATGCTGTATGGTTCTAAACTCAGATGCACTGAGAAACATGAAACCAAATATATCTGGCTGGATTGTGACTCACATAGACATGGGAGGTTAGGAATGAGTAGAACTCTAGATGACAACATGGTTGTAGATTGTAGGGAAGGGGAGAAGTCACTGACAAGAATGTGCCAACATAGTACAAAGCCATTAACAACACAAAAGGAAGAGGAAGAAGGAGGAAGTCAATCAAGTAAACCCAAAATGAATAGGACGGAGTGGTTTCTGAGAGTTTTACTGGTGTAACCAACGCTAATTACAATGCTGGTAATTTAGGCTATCATGGAGCAAATTAGTGGGTCACTTTCCTCTAACAAGCATAATTTTTCTTCTTTCGTCACAGTAGCTTAACATAAAAGCAACTATAAACCAAATGGCTTTTAGCGATGCACTTGTTTGCCCTGATCTCAGGGTTGGCATTTATTTTATGACATGACTCATCCAACCTTATAAGCTACAAATGGAAGCCTAACAGTAGGCATGTGACATGTGCTTGTGCATATAATAAAAATAACAGCCACCTAATATTTAGCAATTTATTCAAGTTACTAAGTGCAAATTAACTGTAATTGGAAATCCACTCTGGAGACACATTTTCTACATCCAGTATTCATGCTTCATTCATTTATTCATCTTCAGTAAAACATTTACTTGATCGAACTGTGATCAAACTTGTTGGACTGGATCCAGAGCCTATCGCACAAAAAAATGGTCACAAGGCAGGAACATAGCCTGGATTGGATTGGATTGCAGGGCACCATGCACACACCATTCACACACTCAATCACACCTAAAGGCAATTTAACATAACCATTTAACATACCTACAATTGATGGGGCAGTGGTGCCTCAGTGGTTAAGGCTCAAGCTGCCACTGTTGGGCCCTTAAACCTCTGAGCTCCAGAGGTGACGTGTCATGGCTGACTGTGTGCTCTGACTCCAGTTTCTTCCAAAAGAATTTCACAATACTGTTGCTTCAATTTTTTTCTTCTTCTTCTTCTCCTGGCATGTTTTCAGGAAGTGGGAGGAAACCAGAGAACCCAGAGGAAACCCACATGGACATGGGGAGAATATGCAAAGAAACTACACATAGGAAAGTGATCTGAGGCCAAGATTGAACCAGGGACCCTGGAGCTGTGACTTGACAACAATATTGGCTACACCATTGTCCTGCTCTGTTCATGCTTCATCATAAACATTATGGCTTTGTGGGACTGAAACTGAAGACTATTACAATAAATTCCTCCATCCATGGATAGATTGCCAAGAAATGGACAGCAATGCTAGTTCGGGATCAGTAACTGATTTGGTGACAGTATTGGACAGAGTCCAGCCTAGCTCAGCCAGTGAAGCTACCAAGCCTCTGGTTGTTGGTAGAACAGTGTACTATGAGCTTAACTTACTGCCTCACTAATGCTTGAAAGTAAAAGTAGAAGCATCTGTGTCTGACATGAAGTGCTTTCAGTGCAGGGGTTGAAGAGCTTCAGGCTGGATTAGCTAACTGAAAGCATCCGCCAGGGCCGCTGCAACCATGGTAACCACCAGCCCTCATGGCTGGCACGCATGTTAGATGAAGAACATTACAATAGATGAGTGCAAAAAATACACAAAGCATAATGAACAAGGCTTCACAGGGAACCTTAAGGTTAACACACTTGCCTTGTCCATGCTGTTCAAATGACTGTAGCTGTAGCACACTTTGAAAAGAAAATGTAACTTTCCAGAGGGAAAAAAAGCCAGGACTTGTTTAATCACAGTAGCATGACTTAATGAAATTGCATGTAATCAGGTTTTCTTGACTTCTTGTACATTCTGTAGTGAATAAACAAAAAGAAGTAGCCATAAATAGCCAAAGATCAGGCTTTGGAGGGACTTTTTACTTCCAAAAGTAAATTTTGTCACAGCAGTCTTAACCAATCAACAGACGACAAAGTATTTCCATAAAGAAGGAATTCTCCTTTTGCAGCAATACTGCATGCTCTTCAATTCTGACCAGTCCTTTCACCACAGACATGACAACAAAGGTATTAGGAAGTTGTCATTGGCATTAGGCCTATTTTATCAAACTAAGGTAGGTCAAGTCAAGTCCGTTATCCTTTATTGTCATTCCTCACATCAAACGTGTAATGTTAGGAAAAAAATATAGTTCCTCCAAAATTTCCAGTGCTACATTTAACAACTAGCAGTGAAAGACGAGAACAATTAATAGTGGCAGAGACAGTGCAAAGTCAATTATTATGATAAGTAAGGAGTAACACATGACGGGGCATGCTGTTATAGGAAAATAATCTACAATGGGGTGGTGTGAATCTTGCATCGTTGATTATTTACCAATACCAGCATGTCCCAAAGTGTTTAATTCCTCTTATACCACAGCAATTTGTGATGACTATTTTTTTTTATTATTAAAGAATATGTAATACTTTTTATTCATTTACAGTTACACTTAATGTTCCTGTTATCACTTAAGTTATAACAGCTATAAGCAGTCTTCCCTCAACAGTCTCTTTTCTCTCTCTCCCTCTCTCTCCCTCTCTCTCTCTCTCTCTCTCTCTCTCTCTCTCGAAGTTAATAAGACAGAACATACAGTTTGTCATGTTACAAAGAAACAGCAATGCTCTCTGTCCTGAAGACTTTCCCATGTTGGAAACGTTACAGCTTTAACTCTAACCATTACCAAACACTGACACTAGAGAGACTCCTTCTATAAACACTAATTAAACATCTTCTCACAGAGAACTTCACGATATCACATTTTTTGAGGCAAAGAGCCTCCGCCATACAAGTCCATGTGTAATCTATCACTATATAACTGTTTGTCTGAACTGTGCTGTCAGACAATTATTCAACACCTTCTGACCAATCAGAATCAGTGCCATGGTATAAAAAGACAACTATATAAACTATACAATCTATATAAAAAAAATTCACAATACACTCTGTGCATGTCAAGTATTATTATTGTTGTTATTAAGGTAAACTGTGAAAATACTTCCTTAGCAGCAGTATGAGGATACAAAATGCCCTGTGTTTGTGTGGAATGGGTATAATGTCTTTCGTTTAAAGGGACAGAGTGCAGTGAAGATTCTGAAGTGAAATTAAAGGGTCATCAGACAGACCTGTTCACGAGTCTGATGGGCCTGTAGGAAGTAAGTGTTTATGAATCTGGTACACTTGGCCCAGATGCTGTGTTGTCTTTTTCCAGATGGGAAGAGTGTGAAGAGTTCATGAGAGGTGTGAAAGGGACCCTTCCCTCAATAGGCATTTTACTAGTTTAATAGAAACTGCCATTGTTTATTGTTTATCATATAGCTTACAGTTATGATATTCGATGTACTGTTTAGATAATGGTGACGACTACGACTACGATATGTTAGTAGAGACAACTGACCGGAACCAACCACCAAAGATTACCAAAGGTATTACTATGTGTCTGATTTTCAATCAGTGAAAATGTGCACTTCCTTATCCTAATCCTGGAATACTCCTGCCCTGCATACTATTTTTTTTTCTGTTTTATCACATCCAATCTACTAATCAGCTAGTTATCTGGCCCTTCCGACCCACTGGAGTAACCAGTAGAAACTTGCCTATGTACTTGGAGTCACTTATCAACTCCTTAGGTAGGACTAACGGTCCCAAACGTTCACCGTTACTAAGTTCTCTAGTAACTCAGGGAATCTTTTCCAATGAGTGACATGTTTCATAGCCAGTATCTAACTCCGGACCCCTAGCCTTGCGGACTTCCCCTCTTATCCTTGTCTGCAAGTGAATGGCACCAGGTTATCACACCACTGCCTGGTTATTAATTCATTCATTTTCAGTATCTGCTTTATTCTAATCATGGTGGCGATGGATCTTGAGCTTATCCCAAGAACCGTGGGTTTTGAGGCAGGAATATGTCCTCAGAGGGATGCCAGTCCATCGCAAGGCACCGTTCACCAACCATACACTCATTCAAACCAAGGGCAATTCAGCGTAGCTCATCCACCTCCTGGCATGTATTTGAGAGGTGGGAGGAAACCAACAAACCTGAAGGAAACTCACAGACACAGAGAGAACTCCACACAGTCTCAAGCTCAGGATTAAACCCTGGAGCTGTGAGGCAGCAAGGCTACCCGCTGTGCCACCATGCTCGTCCTCAGTGTGGTGTTGAGTCTAAAATCGGACTCACTCATGGTTGCATGATGGTGGAATGAACTGCCAAAATGTGTTTGCTCTTCTGCTTCCCTTGTGTTCAGTGGCGGTGCCTTCTGTTCTTTCATGGGTATCTTGCATTTACTTGTATTCAGTTCATAGATGCAAACCTTAAAAAAATGAATTTCCTTGGTTTTCCTCATTTGTAACTCATTATGGGTTTAAAACCTTTTCCACATGTGAATGTAATATGCCAGACAGTAAGGCTGTGTGCACTGTTACAGCTGATAAACAAATACAAACCCTAATCTGACAAGTTGGTGATATCCCGTGCCCCGGCAAAGTGGTTCATGTGTGGTCGATTGGTAAGAACAGAATGACGATGCCTTGCACCTGTTTCTAGTGAAGTACACCTTGAGCTGAGAAATTGGCAGTCGCACCATGGGTTAGTGGTTTACAGTTCTCATGAAAAGTCGCGCCGGGGATAGCGCTACTCACAACACACACATACACATGAAGCCCACCACATATGCAGCTTCAAAGATTTTTTTCCCCCGCTCTCACACATGCACCATTTCCTTTGAGCTGTGCAACCATTTGCTAACTCATCATTTCGTCTGAATGCACTTCGATGGTAGGCTTACAATAATCCGCATTATCGTTCATTCATCTTTCAAAATGTTGTTGTTTTATAGGTGTAAGACAGTAGCATGGATTGTGTGATATTGGGGAGGCCCTGAAAAAAAAAAAAAAACCTCTTCACAGGGTTTAGGCCTTGCTTTTGGGGAGGCCCTCTCTGAACGCCCACGCTCATGCTATGGGACACACAACACACACTTCCTGCAAGCATACACCAACAAGCTAAACATTGTGCTACTGTGCAGCACTGCGGTCACAGAGGTGCAGATGAATAGAGGAAGTGTGTATGTGTGAAGCAAAGAGAACTCTCACACACTCCAGATTTGCCTCTAGAAAGAAAGTAGAGGCAAGTCATGGGTTTTATCTGGTGTAAAAGTGGTTGGAAAAGACTGTTCAGTGTTCACTAAATAGTCAGGCTGTTCTTTTATAGGATATCATCTTAGTGCTGCTCTCTCAAGTATGGAGAATTGGATTGCTCCACACATGCAGGATCTGGCAACCCATCACACCATAAATCTCAAGTTTCCCACAGTTATGCTTTATGCAATGAAGAGAGAACCATGAGACTGTTAGTGCTGAAACTGTGGTGCACAGATGCATGTAGGAAGGTTTATGATCAGAAGAACATGGGTGTGTGAGAGTGAATCGGGTATCCGGGGAGCACTAAACAGCAATAACAGCTCTGTTGTGTATGCACGAAAACTTGGAGCTTGCCAAAACGACAACATGACATCATTTGAGCTTCGCAACACATATGCTGCCATTGTTCGAGTCATGCCGAGACACCTAACCCCGATCCGTCGCTTGCATTCTCCACAGGGGGTCAGATGGCAACTCCCAGCAACATGCGAACTTGTGCCAAAAAACACACACACATGAACACACACACACACACACACATGCAAACACACACATATGACATGTTTGTCATACTATCTTTTATTAGGACCTTTAACTGACATAATTATTAATGTAGCTAATTAAGGCTATGCCTACACCTCATTCTAAGCCTTAGTCACCAAAAGGGAAAAAAAAACAGTTTTCCTGGTAGGGACCAGCCGAATTTCCCCACAAGGTCAAAACGATCAGATATTCCTATCCTTTTGGGGACATTTTGTCCCCACCAAGATATGAAAACATACCCACAGACAGAAAGACAGACAGACATACAGACAGACAGACAGACACACACACACACACACACACACACGTCTGAGACTATGGGAAAATATTTATGAAGTCTCTCGGCCACACCCTCTCCATACAGCCCAGAAACTGTCCCCATAATTTGCAGCTGAAGGCGACATCGTGCTCTGGGCGTTAAATTATAGTCTGCATGATTCAGTGTGTCCTATATCTTGTAGCACACAAGCTTAACCATGTTCTCTCCGTTATAGGGGACAAATCAACTATTTATCAGTGGCCACAGTGAAATGTTTGTTCCCCCATTCCGTCTTTCTTTTGGGGAGAGCCAGTACGTCAAGTTCATTGCGCTTTCTCTCTGCCGTCATTCTTTTTCTCATCAACCCATCCCCCTTTCTTGCGGATTAGAATTCATTAGCAATCAAAGAGCCTCTGTAGAACTCCCGCTCTTAATTACCCACTCATTTGCATTTGTGCATATTAATGACTGCAGACTTTGCCGCAGTGAGGCAGAGGGCTTAAAGCCACCTCATCCACACACACACACACACACACACACACACACATCAAGACGGCCGCAGGGCAAAATCCACACAATCACTCCGAAATGCAGCCAACCTTCATTAAAGCAACCAAAGTGTGGATATGGTGAGGTTTTCGAGGCTGTGCATATGAGAACATCAGACTAAAGCAATTTGGGGGTGTTTCATTAAGGCTGGTGGCTTCAGTGAGAAAATACAATGGCAAAATCTCAAATCTGCAATAGGACATAATAATAATGATAGTGTAATAATGCTAATAATAAAGAAATTATGTGGAAATAATAATAATAAAATAAATAAATAGATATAACATGTATAAAATATGTTTAATATGAAGAACAAAAGTAAAAAAAAAAAAAAAAAGGAAAACCATAAAATGCACACAGTAACTAAACGGTACTTCAATCATTAAAAAAAAAAAAAAAAAAAGTATTTTGAAAGAAATGTCCCATATTCCTATCATCGTGATGACCCAAATTTCAAATTCCTAAAAATTAGAGCAAATGTTTTGAGCTATGCTACCCATTCTACAAAGCAAGACACTACAGGCACAAATGACAATTTTGGTCACGCCAATCCTTTTTTTATTTTTATTTTTTTTCAGATTTTTGGATAAATTGCATCAATATCATGTCTTCTTTATAAAAACTCAGCAGAGTAAATCACTGTTTCTGTACTTTAACAGCCACCATATTATCTTAAACTTAGCAACAAAAAAAGGTTTAAGCTCCGCCCACCTGGTGCCATCACTTCATGTCATATCTCACTGAAAAGCTTGTTTCCTAATACATGTCAGTTTATGTGACATTATGATATACAGTACTGTGCAAAAGTTTTAGGCAGCATCAGTACAAAAACATTATATTTCCAATGATTTCCAAACATTATTTTCTGAGAAAAAATGAAATGTTACAGAAAAATGTTTGAATGTCAGAAAAGGAAGGAACATATTACATAACAGACCACTTTTCAGGTTAAAAAACATAATGAAGGCTTTACCTACTTAGAAAAATATTACAGAGGAATTTCCCAAAGTGTTGATTAACGTTGGGTTTATGTTACGTTAGATTTTATACAGAAAAATATTTTTTATGGTGGATGGGATTTTTTGATTAAACAATAATAAAAAAAAAAAATCCAAGAAACATGTATTGTGAGCATCTTCACAGTGAAATAAAAATTTTAATTCTACATCAGGCATCAACAGACTATTTTTTTTGTTGTTTTTTTTAATTATGCATGCAAATATATGCGTATTTAATTAGACGATGCCTGATTTGCATAAATAAATGTCAATTTTTGAAAAAGTTCCAATGCAAAAAACTTGTATGAATATTAGCAGTCAACTGGCAGACAGTGATTCTGTTATCTATTGTTTTTAAAAAAATTACCCCATTCATGTCGGGTCAAGTAAATATTTAAAGCAAAGGCCAAATTCAGATTCTCTAATAAACAAGTGGATATTCTAATCGCATGATGTATTTTACGCATGATGTCAGTGATAAGGTTGCTGGTCACAAACACTGATGATGTGTGGTGTTAGGAATAATCATAGCTGACTCACAGCCCAGACACTGAAGCCGCTCTGTGTTTCAGTAGTTTTTAATATGGCTCACCATCTTCCTCCTTTTGTCAGTTGAGTATCCACTTGCAGTAGAGGAGGGTACAAAGCAAGAGGATTTTTCATTTGTAATATATCTCTGTTCCTATGGCAACAATAATGATGAACCAGTTTCTTTTCAATATCTATTTCCTCTGAGTTTTATATCATGCTAACTAGCCATATCCAAACTATGATGCTGTATCATCATTTCTTCTCACTATTTCTTTTTACTTGCACCGGATAAGTATGCAAATCAATATCATCGAACAGGAAGTAGTCTAGAAAGGTGATAGACTGAGGTCATATGATTCTCATGAGAATATATGCTCACTGGCACCTTCTTTTAGGGACACCATAGTAACACTGGATTGTATTCTACGAGGTGTTGGAAACATTTCTTTGAGATTGTGGTTGTGTCACACAATTGCTGCAGATTTGTCAGCATCCCAAATGTGCATTGTCAGATTCAGATCTGGTGAATGGGGAGGCCACTGAATTACACTGAACTCATTGTCATGTTCATGTAACCAGTTTAAGATGACTTATACTTTGTGACATGGTGCATTATCATGATGGAAGTAGCCATTATAAAATTGGTAAACTGTGGTAATAAAGGGATCAGCAACAATACTCAGACAGGCTGTAGTGCTCAAATGAGGCTTGATTGGTATTAAGGGGACCAGTGTGTACCAAGAAAACATTCCCCACACCATTACTCCACCACCACCAACCTGAACTGCTGGTGTTTGGGTCCATGGATTCATGCTGTCTGTGCCAGATTATGACTCTACCAGCAGAGATCGAGATTTATCAGACCAGAGGATGTCTTCTTCAATCTTCAGCTGTATTTCAACTGAGCTTGTAACCTCAAGATTCCTGTTCTTGGCTGACAGGAGGGGAACCCAAGGTAGTCTTATGTTGTTGTAGTGCATCCACTTAACGGTTTGCCATGTTGTCTGTTCTGAGATGCTTTTCTGCTCACCATGTTTGTAAAGAGTAATTATTTGAGTTTCTGTAGTTTTCCTGTCAGCTCAAACTGGTCTCATCAACAAGGTGTTTCCACCACAGAACTGCTGCTCACTGTGTGTTTTTTTGTTTTTCATACCATTCTGTGTAAACTCTAGAGACTGTGGGTGAAAATCCCAGGAGATCAGCAGTTTCTGAAACAGTCAAACCAGCCCATCTGGCACCAACAACCACCCCATGGTCAAAGTCACTGAGATCATATTTTTTCATCCATGCTGATGTTTGATGTGAACAATAACTGAAGCTTTTGACCTGTACTGTATCTGAATGGCTTTATGTATTTCACTGCTGACACATGATTGGCTGATCAAATAATTCCAGGAATGAGCGGGTGTTTCTAATAAAGTGGACGGTGAGTGAATATACAGTATATAAAGTGTGGGGATTACTATAATTTGATTTATCGATCGTATGAATGAATCAATGAGTAGGAGAAACATGGGAAATCCTTCGTACTCCTCACTCGTCCACCTCTTTCTGTTTGCTGCCATTTCACTTTTCCAAGACTTCTCCTCTAGGTGGGCCGTGGCCTTCCTCCTCTTCGTCATCCTTCCAGTGCCCATGTGACCTTACTAACTGGTGCATTACCATCCTCTTGCAGACCCACAAGCCAATGACACAAAACCACTAATCCTACATAACTAGGTTTATCTTGTTGTGCCACTTAGTTAATATTAGCATTTGCTGAAAAATATTTTTTTTTCACTAAAATAAATGAACCTAAAGTTAATATTCCCTTCCTTGTCAACACTTTAGCATGCTACCTAACATATTAGCTAATGTGATAGATAATGCTAATACTACTAATACTAGATAATGCTAGCCAGTGATAGATAAGTTAGGTTAATTTTACATAACAAAGAACATCCTAAAGATGGAAACTTGCCATATTTTCTCACTTGGCCTGGTTAATGTATATGTTACTGTGAGGTTACTTTGGGGGTGCTACTTAGCTTATGATTTTCACTAAGATCTGATTATCAGTGTACACAAATGCAATATCTAAAAACAAACTAACTGTAATCTCAGAGAAAGACAAAGAACACTCCTACCGTATTACTGGAAAATATAGTTAGTCATTAGATACCTGAGGCTAACCATCAAGACAGAATATACCTTTGTAGAGTGTGAAGTTTGTACAAAGTCAAGAAAATAGTACAGCTCCAAATGTACACTTTTTAATTTCACGTTCTTATTGCGAAGTGGACAACAGTACAAAAGTAATCACCCAGCTAACTTATCCAACACTGACTAGCTAACATTTGTCATTAGCTAAGAAGAACCAAGTTATCTAGTTAGCATTAGCTAACTAACCCAAAACACCACCTTAACCGTTGGTTTTCTAATTGTACATAATGTACTTAAAAACTTTGTTAATGAATAACTATTTAACCACATTTTTCTATTCAGCTTAACTATACCACATATGCCTAGCTTTATTTATATTGGCTGCACCCATAGAAATCAGCATTTGAGAAAATAAAGTAAAAACGATGTCCTAAAGGTTAACAGAAAGAGGAAGTGGACTAGCCATCACATGAACACATTCTCTCCCCTCAGCATAACACAGTGCACATCTTTTTACTTTACATACCTTAATTAGGTTACTTCATTCAGAATTTTAACACTTACAAGATTATTATCTGTTCGTTATATGATAGGAATGTATGCTGGCAGCTACACCAAAACAGGTCGCTTTTACACCATGTAGATGACAAATAAACATTGTGATTAAGCTGGCCTGGTGTACCGAAATGCTTAATGAGCACTGGCTCCTTGCGTTTGAAAATGTTATGAGTCCATAATGAACTATACAAAACAGGATTAACCCCAGGGGACAAAACACAACCAAAAACACATGAATCTGCGACTGTTTAAAATTATTCTGGGTTAAATCCAAGCCTCATAGCTGTGTCTTTCGCCCCCTGCTGGTCAAAATAAGAAAACGCACCCTGTTTGTATTTTCATTTTGTCAGAGGGAGCAATATGATGTGATGCATGCGAAATAGTAAAGGAAATAAAATGGGCATTTCTCAGCCTTTGCATTTTTTTTTTCTTAGAAAAGTCATTGTGATTTAAACAAGAACTCCCATCTGTCTATGTGCTGAGAGGAAAAAAGTCAAATTAAATAGTAATGTCTGACAGTAAACCCACTTGACATAATCATTCCCACAATGGAAAAGACCAGTATCTACATACATTCACAAGAGTTTTATTGAGACAAAGGCATTAAGTCACATACATCATTTCTCTTTCACGTCAACAGGTCTGAAATCATCATGACCGTCTGATACAACAGCGCTTGAGATATACATTTTGTCCATATACTTTATATATTAACTGTAGCATGTGATCTAGGTCCAGATAAAGACATATCTATACAATTATTTACTTAATATAAGGTTCACCTGAGACGCCTTTAACTGATGTGTGCCTGCATGCATGCATATATGTGGATGTGAACGTATACTTCAAATGCTTTTTTTTTTTTTGCTTTTTTGTTTTGGCTCAACTTAAAATACAGGATAAACTCAGCCAACTTTCAGCCGGGCAGCGTGAGCATCCAGGATGAAGGCATGTACACAGACTGCTCTGGAAATAGGTTCTGTGTGCAAAAGTGTGTGTTTAAAGAAAACCTCCAGCAACTGTAACCTAATCACTATCCACCATATCTGTAGTCGTGTACGTTAAGGGTACGTGACTACTCTTAGAGACGTGATACTTTTCTCTTGTCTCTTAGACAAATGGATTTTGATTTATAATCGGATGAAAATTTAAAATGTGTGTCAATATAGTGCAAATTCAACACTACAACCATCACACACTAACAATAAAGGTCTTGGGTTGAGACAGAAAGATCTTATTAAAACTATTCTTATGCTGTTTCCTCCTATTTTCTAACAATAAAATGTAATTTCTGAACACGACTCCTCCAACCATTGTTGGTGTTTAAGTAGGGTTACCTCTTCGTTTGTAACCTGTGTTTCGAGGTCTTTGCAATGCAGCTATAAGATGCAGAGTTACAGCAGAGACTTGGCTCAGCTAGTTAGCGATCTATGAGACTATGACAATGATGGTGATTATCAGCATTAAAGATGATCATCTGTTTGTGTAAAGTGTACAGATGAGGAGGTGAGAGAGCTGGACAGGCTAAAGGAATAAAGCGCTGCTGCATCACGAAAGAGGAAGCAAGAGCTAAACCCCACTGGCATTAACCAAAGTTAAAGAACAAAACAAAACATGTTTACCAAGACCAAAAATTTAAAAAAAGAGAGATGATAAATCTTGGACGCCACTGAAGATCACATGCTAATTATAAAATTTTAATATGCAAGTAGCTCTGGCTGGATTCTTCTTCGAACTGTTTTCCGTTTGTTTCTCTGTACTGGGAAATGTGTTTAAATGCTTGTCTGTGGTAATCGATCATATGCTGCAGATCTGGTAAACAGATATTGGGTTAAAACATGCTGGAACATTTCTTTAAGAAAGAAACAGAACATTTTTCTTGTTCAGTTACTCAGTTGTCCGGGTGGGTGTGCTGGGTTGGTTGAGCCCCATAGTTTTACACATCCAGCCTGCAAAGTCGACTTCTTCCACTTCAGAGCGTTTAATAAATGTGTGGTTCTGTGGAGAGACATGGAACGCCATTAGTGTTGCTCTGAAAAGGAAATTCAAAAGATAGGCACTCACTAACATTCAGGTCTAAATTATAGATCTGGCGAATTGGCCAGTGCAAAGACATCCATCATACTCACCATCAGCATCTTCAGGTCTGCCCTATCTGCAGGATTTTTGATTAGACTAGAAAAGACAACAGGCACTCAGTACATCTTAACACACACTTAGCAATCAGCACAAAGCAGAAACACTATACTTTACCAAACTACTATGTAAGCAAAGCTGGATATTCACCATTTGGTCACAAAGTCCTGGAAATCTGCAGTGAAGACTCCATGAGGCAGTTTAGGTGGAGGCTGTGCAGAAATGACAGAAATGTTCTTTTAAAAGAGATATTCACAACTCAGTAGGTGTATTTATGGGGAAGCAAAGACACATCTTAGCTTTCTTCACCTCATTGACTATGTAGTCCAGCAGCTCAAATATAGCCATGACAGGGCCATGTCCTGAAGGATAGAAACGCCATTAAATTTTTAAAAACTGTACAAACAGTAAGGAAGCTATTAAGATGAGGTGCACTGCTGATTTCATAGCAGCGGAGCTCTAAAATGACAAACTTTTCAGGAAACCTGAAATACTGAGAACAAAGTGGTTCAAAATGTTCATTCTGTTATTGTGTGTGTCGTACCACTGACTGGTCTTCCTGGAGGTCTGGGGCGTGGGGAGGTGCTCTGTGTTTCTCCCTCCGCTACAGGTCGGCCAAAAATGGCCTCCAATTCCTTGGCATCAGGGGGAGGGATGGGGTAGCGCCCGATGGAGAGCTCCACCAGAGACAGTCCCATGCTCCACACATCTGACTGCACCGAGTAATGAGTCCCCTGCAGTCTCTCAGGCTTAACCATAGACAAGACACAAACAGAGGCATTGAGGGTTTTTTTTTTTTTTTTTAAGAATATATTTGTCCATTTGTAATTTGTTCACACCTAGAGTAAAACCACTCCCTGTGAAGTCTAATTTAAGCTCTAAATATCTGAGAATAGTAGTGTTATGTGTATCTTTATGATCGTAACTCTTGGGAAGAGCAGACTGCGGACTTACAGACATATATGACCTTGTGCCTACGAAAGAGTTGGCCATGGAATCGATGAGCTGACCGCTCACTCCAAAATCACACAACTTGATCTCCCCTCTTGAGTTCACCAGTATGTTTGATGGCTTGACATCTGTAAGGGGAAATAATATTTTTTAGAGCAAATGCTGAATACTGCAAACTAACCAAAGGACACAAAAGTTTCCAGGAGGTATGCATTATTTTCCAAGGAATACAATGGCAACGGTACGGTGAAGCTCAGTTTTAAGCAAATGACTGAGATTGTTGTATTGGGTTCAAAAAAAAGGAAGCAAGAGCCTATTGAATAAATAGTCTCGTACAAACTTCATCCCACTACAACTGTGGTTTTGAATTTGCAGTATATTATTGAATATTTTAAACACTGTTGACAAAAACTCAATAACTCCCCTTGGACTTCCATTATTATTATAGATTGTAATAAAATGATCCCCCATCTTTAACAAAACATATTTTTACCTCTGTGCATGATCTGATGCTTTTCTCGAAGGTAAGCAAGACCTCTTAACACCTAGAAGACCAAAAAAAAAAAAGGAAGTCTGTGAGGTCTTAATCGCTGAAAGGTGCAATTCAGTATCTGAATATTTACACCATTACATAACATACTTACAGCTATACTGACTTTCCCCAGGATTTCTTCTGGAACTCTCCGAGCCTCTTTTAGTACCTGATCCAGAGAACCTCCATCCTGTAGCAAGAAATCATAAAAATTCACTCGAGATTTTTGTTCCTCCACCAGCCCCTCACTTCATCCTCACTGCTTCTTCCTGCCTCACAAACTCCTACACCTCCAGCCAAACCTTTTACTGATTCCCTCGATCTAGCACTATTACCATCCATGTAATAAATAGGCTAAATATGAAAAGCAAGAGTTGTGCAGAGAAGCAGGAGAGGTGAAGCAACCAGAATCATCAGCAAATTTCATAGCATGGAGGTTTTCAAAGATTCTAATGGTACACAATTCACTCACCATGTGCTCCATACAGATACTGATCTCTCCATCGCTGTAGAAAGCACCATAAAAGCCCACTATATAGGGAGAGTTGCATTCATGCAGGACTTGTAATTCTCTGATGATCTGGTTCCTGATTGCTGGTTTGATCTCCAGATGAATGAGCTAAATGGAACAAAGGAAAAAAAAAGACTGAATCATGAAGCTTGTACAAACTTGAGCCTTAACAGAGCAGAGACTGTGCAATCGTGTCTTTTGTCTTTACCTTTTTATGTTTTTACGTTGCCTATTAACTTTGTTATGACCCGTTTCCATTCTAGCGTTTTATCAGGGCTGTTTCTTGCTTTAAGTAGTATAATAAGGCTTAAAAGTCAGGTTTTCATTATAAATATACAAAATCATGTTGGGTGGCTGATTCTTTTTAGTATTCTTTGTCAGCTTTGTCATCAAAATATCTTTAGATCTTATTACTGGTCAAGACACATAAAATAATAAACTGTTAGTGATAAAAATGTATATACACAGCTGTTAACAACAGCCTTGAGTGTCCCAAATCTTACGTAAAAGGATATTTCTTCACACTTTGACATGTTATAAGAATACTACACTAAATGTAAAGTTAGTTGAATATATACTGAAGATCGGCTCCGTATTCGCTGTTAATATAAACTAAAGGTGGTTCCTGCAGATCACTTTACTCATCCTGCTATTGAGACAATACCCATCTTGCTAAAATGTATTGCTTCAGATTAATCCCTGAGTTAAAACTTCTGTTTGTCTTCAGCTCTGGAATTCACCTCACCTTTCTGGCCATGATCAGTCGAGAGGGCTTGTGGCAGACTTTATTAACCACGCCACCGTTTCCTGCTCCCAGCTCACAGATATGCTGAAAGTCATCGTCCTTCAGCTCTCCCACTTTAGCTTTCTGCGTGAGGAAGGCCTCCAAACGCTTCTTTTGCTGCTCATCTAAGTCCAGCTCCTCTAGCTTCTTCTGCAGGGTCTCAAGATAGGCCCTGAGAAAAAAAAAGATGATAATGAGGAATAAATCTAATAAAAGAACAGAGAAGCAGAAAAGACAATTAAGAATAAAATGAATATGAAAAATAGGAAGACAGAGAAGAATAATAATAAGCAGGAGATGAATAAGATAAAATGTCATATCCAGAGCGACTTACAGAAGTCTTGTGATACTGGTTTGCGAGATCACAGACTAAGAATACCATCAGTTTAAAAACTCTTTTGGGGAGGTAATATAGTAAAAAGCACACATAGAACACAGTGCTTTTTTTCTTTTTTTTATTTTTAAGTACTAAGTTAAGTACTTTAGGTAGAGGTAAGTCATTAGACGTCTTTTGAAGACTGCCAGTGACTCAGCTGTACGGACATCTAGGGGAAGTTCATTCCACTACCTGGGTGCCTGAACAGAGAAGACTCTTAATGCATGCCTTCCTTGCACTCTGAGAGATGGTGGGACCAGTCGAGCAGTGCTAGAGGACCGGAGAGAGCGTGGTGCAGTGCGGGATGTGATAAGTGCTTTGAGGTAAGTGGATGCTGGTCCATTTTTGACTTTGCAGTCAAGCATCAGTGTTTTAAATCTGATGCGGGCAGCTACAGAAGCCAGTGGAGGGAGCGCAGCAATGGGGTGGTGTGGGAGAACTTATGAATGCTGAAAACCAGTCGTGCAGCTGCATTCT
>CM074965.1:14110532-14153234 GCA_037577455.1 Pangasius macronema | reverse complement strand
GATAAGACAAATGATAAAAAAGAAGAAAGGTACAGAACATAACAGGAATAGAAAGAAGTAAAGGAATAATGCTAATAAGAAGATGGGAATTATTGATACTAATATGAAAAAGAAAGAAAAGTGAAAAATGTTTCTACTACTATTGTTATTATTATGATGATGATGAAGAGAAGAACCCAAATGCACTTACTCTGAAGCAGCCCCTAGATTGGAAGCTGTGCTCTGAGCCTCTCCACTGCCGCCTATGATTAAAGGAACTGGTCTTTTTTTGGGAGCCATGTTCAACTTGACAAGTCTTTCTCAATCCTTACTAGCATCACCACTAGATCCACATTATACCGTACGCTCACGTTGTTTTCAACGCTAATGAGAGCCGAGTAATCTGAGAAATCCCGTTTAGCTGTGACTATCAGCTCAGCCGCAGGTCGAGTTAACAGGTGCTCCAGGAAGACGCCTGGTTCAGTCGTGTGCTAGCGTGCTAACTGTTTGGCTTACAAGCCACCCCAAAGCAGTCTTCTAGCTAAACAATACACGCATGCAGAGTCCAGAGGAGGAAGAATCCGGAGTAAACATTAACACACGATAGACGGCTCTATCTACAGCTATTCTGTATGTACAGCAGCGTGTCAGATGGCTAACACGCACACACAACCGTGTTCGCCTCCTTTAACACTTCTGTCAAACTTGCTACAACAGTATTTCCCTCGCCAAGCGACACAGTGGTACTAGCCATGTAAAGCCCACTTAAACCCAATAGCTTTAAACAAACCACACTTTAACAATAATACGTAAAATCAACCAGCTAACGTTTGCTAACCCTGCAGTACATCTCTGGAAACTCAATGAATCGCGCGCACTTCTAAAGACTGCTCCCGAACAGTTAGCTATCGTCCCAAAACACACAAACGCTAGCTCTAGTGGGAGTTGACAATACCTTTAAAGGAAATAAATAATAATTAAATAACATTCATCTCCCCGTGAGACAAAACCTGCTAGTTACCATGCAAGTACAGTCGCTATATAAGCTAGGAAAACAGCTAGGTTTGGCTATTTAGTTAACTAGCCAGCTAATTTGCTAGCTACGTACAAGACACTAGCTACGGAAGCGTCTAAAATCTCGCGATACTTCGCAAATGTTACTAAACATTCGAGATTTTCTTTCACTTCACTGTTGTGCATTTATGTAGCAAGTTTATCTAAAATAAACTTTTTTATTTGGTCATTTACAAAACAAAAAAACCCACGTTATAGTTACCAGAGAGGGGAAAGTTATTGTTTTGTAAGTCATAAGTAAGGTTCAAGTCTTGGCATTCAAATCCCAAGTCACGACTGATACATCATAATGTGCTCTTTACCAAATTTAAGGCCAGAGTAATAATCAGTGCAGTAAATTTATACAAATCATGCCACCTTTTTTCCCCCCCTATAAAACGAAACGAAACCCTAAACGAAACACGTTGTAGTTTACGACTTCTCTTAAGCTTCGTCAACGAAAACACAGACATTTTCTTGAACCACAGGTTCTACATGTTTGTTGCTAGCCTGTTTGTTGCAAACAACACAATCTTTGCATGCAAAAGCTACTATCTTTCTACTATCTATCGGGGCAGTCGCGGCCTAATGGAGTTGGACTTGTAACCCGAAGGTAGTGGGTTTGAATCTCAGGTCCGGCAGGGATTGTAGGTGGGGGGAGTGAATAACCAGCGCTCTCCTCCATCCTCAATACCACAACTGAGGTGAGACCCTTAAGCAAGGCACCAAACCCCCAACTGCTCCCCGGGTGCTGCAGCAAAAAAGGCTGCCCACTGCTCCAGATGTGTGTGTTCACTACTGTGTGTGTGCGCTTGGATGGGTTAAATGAAGAGCACAAATTCCTAGTATGGGTCACCATACTTGCCCACAAGTCACTTCACTTTCTTTGGGAGCATGGCTACCACAAAGTGCCTCTGTCATCAGGGAATGAGCGGTCTTCCAACTTTGTAAGACCGAGTGGCTGTCTGACTGGTTGAATGTTGACCTTGGAAATGAAGTTTGATGCTGTCATTGTATGTTTGGGGCATTACAATTTCCGTTGGAACTAAGGGGCTCAAATATCTTCCAGCATGACATTTACCCCTGTGCAAGTAGCAAATGCATACTCCTAAAGATCAATACATGTTGCCAGGTGATCTCACAGACTAATTAGCATATTAAATAAATCGTCATGATCATTTCCATATCAAAATGTCTTACATGAAGGAAGGAAGATCTTCTCAAGACACTTAGAAGAGAATTTTATCAGAATAGAAAAAAGAAAGGAATAACAATTGACAGACTGTGCTGCTAGACAATTTAGTTCGTTATCACTTACATTATAACAACGATAAACACTCATTCTCTCACCAACCTCTCCTCTTCTCTCTCTTACAGTTCATGAGACAAGAACACAGCTTGTCATAATACTGAGGAACCAGAAAGCGTAAACTCCTCTTTCCTGAGGACTTTCTCGTGCTGGGCAACTTTAAAAAAAGCATCATGAATCTTATAAAGCGCTGACACCGGAGACTCCTTCCATAAATGTTACATAAACGTCTCCTAACAAAAAACTTCCCCACATCATTGTTGGTTTTTGTTTGTTAAACAATACTTTTTAAAAATCTGTTGATTAGTCTTAGATTATGTGGAGCGTCTGTCATGAAAGCCTGTTACTAGAGAAACAATAACGTGTTAGAACGAGTGCGTTGACATAGACCTACTGTTCATCTCCTGTCCGAGCATTGCTATTCCATAGAACTACTCCACACCTTCCTACTATTCAAATTCAACTGCTGTATAATTGATAAGTTATTTCTTGTAGACCACAAACTATTTGCATATTTACAAAGTGGTGTCAAACTATTAACGTTTTTACAAAATAGTATAATTTCTATTAAGAACACAGAAGCTGCAGTAGTGAGTAGTCTGGAAATAAAAAGTTACAGATGAAATAAAATGCTTTTATTACTTGTAAATATCAGTGATTGACAGAGACATCGGCTCACTCGAGATCTGCTCTTTTTTTTTAAATAAAGTAACTATGGGGTAGTCTTCAGACAAAGTCACTAAGTTGGCAACACTTGGTGTAAGACTGTGAATGCGATAATATACTATGCACATCAAATGCTGCAAAATACATTTCAGAAATATATAATTTTTCCATCAGCAACAGAAAAAAGGGAAAAATAAATACCAATACAGACATAAAAACAAACCTTTATTTGACCTGTCTGGCAGTTTGAGTACATAAAAAGAGAAACAGACAGTATAGTAAGAAATGAGCATTTACAGTATACCTCATAATACTGGAGCTTAGAATAAATTTAATTTAAGAACTACAAAAAATACATAATTTGCCAGGTGTCACTCATAACTTCACATGCACGTTGCCTTACCTCTTCGCGTGAGAAAGTAAAAAATGTACACAGTTTTGTTAGAGAAGACAGACGTACCGGAGTGGTGGTGGTAGTTCACTGTCAGATGAGCACTGAGTTAGATCCACAACATCTCGCACTGCAGAACTGTTCTCTGTAGAGCAATTGTTAAGCAGAAAGATCAAATAAATCAAAACACAACTTCACTTTGTAAAATCTATGCCATCAAAAAACAAAAGTCATGCCATTTCAAATGTTGGTCCAAGGCTGAGACATCTTTTTTTTTTTTTTTTTGTTTACGTTTAGAATTTTAAAGGAGCAGTTTGTAATTTTTAGATCTCTCTGCTATCTCAGAATACTCTCACAAAAGATTATTTATGGCTGGACAAAAACAAACAAAGAAGCTAGTACAATCTATAACATGCCAATAACGCAAAACAGAGCGAAATGTTATGTATATTACAAGTCTAGAAACACGTTTACACATTACAAACAGCACCTTTAAGATGAAGCAGGTCTTACTGTAGCTGAGTGAGGAGAGATCTGTGGTTTTGCTGCACTCTTTTTCCTTCCCCACTGCTCTCCAAGAGCCATTAGACAGGTACTCAATCTCCTTCACGGCCTCGTCTGTGCACTGGAGTATGCCACTCAGCAAACTATACAACAACAACATCCATCTTCATCATCCTCTGCCACCACCAGTAACAATCAACACTGTGGTCAGCAAATTTTGACACTTTCGCTCTTTCTGGTGGTGTGTGTGTGTGTGTGTGCGCGTGTGTGTTGGGGAGCACCATCTGTTCAACATCTCAGTTTTTTTTTTCCTCATAGAAACTGGCCCTTTAAATGTCAAACAATGGGAGACAGATAGTGATACACTCCTTACCTCGGATGTATGAGGCAAAAGGCACCTTGAATTGGCTAAAATGTCAGTTTTTCCTTTTTAAATAGCTGGTGATGTCAGCCATAACAAATGCCTCTAGAGTGCTCACCTGAATGGACTGTCAACAACAAAAAAAAAAGGGGTCTGTGGGGAGGACATTACCCATCGATTTGTAGCGTGTCAAAGAGGGCAGGCTTATGGCAGACAGGACAAGTCCAGCTAGGCTTCCTCTCGTTCATCTGCAGGTAGAAGGCAGCATCAAAACACTGCAGATGGGCACACGTCTGCGCTCGACAGGGGGTAGACATGTGCATTTTTGCCAGCTGTTAACACAGACAGACTCTCTTAAAATCTCAGACCAGTTTCCAGTTTTCTTAGGTTTCAGTCAATATCAATACATCGTTAGGAAACAAATATGTGGTGGTCTGGGAAATGCCAGGAGATGTTGCTACAAGATGTCTAAAGCTTTAAAGTGGGATTTCCTCACCCAGTGAATGCTGTGCTTTGATCAAGTTGTTGGATAGCTATGTGCCGTAGTGAAATGGAGTTTATTGGTTTGAGTTCACTGCACTGAGAAAAGTATGTAACACATGCGGACTTGCAACTCATTTCTATTCCCACTTCAAAGTCTAAGGGCAGATGTTAAATTCTATGATTTAGTAAAAGCTAAAAACACAGCTATATAACACAAACTCAATTCTACATCTGTTATAGTCGAACAGTAAAAGTCCCATGAGACAGACACAAGAGAAACAAAAAACTATTCAACTCTCCATCACTGAAGCAATATAGTGTTTAAAAAAAAAGAGCAAATCCAGGTATTTAGTCTTTCCTGAAGTTTACGTGCTATTTCCTGTTGCTCCAGTGGTAACTCAGGAGTTTTCTGTATTCATACATTATACATATTTAGACATTAATTCATAAAAACATCCTAATGTTTTGCAGATATGTTTAATGAAGCCCCAACAACTGCCCTTAGACTTATTTTATAAGAGAGTTTTAGAGGAGAACATTACAAGAGGTTCACACTTCTGCTTATGGTAATTGCCCATTTGCTACAGACTGGAAATAACTAGAAGCCACAAACAATACAAGTGAAATCGTTTGAAAAGCATACTAAAACATAATCTCCCATGAAAGCTAAAATTCTGGACACATATTCATGATACTTAGCTGCAAGTTCTGTCTCCATTTTGAACACTTACAGGACAGATAAGGGACACTTGCAGCCCTGTGGTGGTGATCTCATTCTCAGGATTACAGTGCAGCTTCTCGCAAACTGCCAAACAGAGTAAAAGCACAATTTGGAAAGAAATTGCCACGAAGAAATATACCATGGACAAAGTACGATGGGAGGAACAGGATGTGCTGTTATGCTGAATTAATCAACAACAGGGTGGTGTGATATGGCCCAATACATAGCAAAATGTATTGTCTTCCAACAGCAGCACATCTCGAAGTGTTTTATTCCTCTAGCAATTTGTGAACAATTACAATTTATTAACTCAGGAAAAATTAAGTCATGCTTTTTTTTTCTCATTTCTAATTGTGTTCAATGCTGCCTAACATCCAAGAAACAAGTTCCTCATTATCTGTAGTAAGCTGTAGTAGTGAGTAGTCTGGAAATAAAAAGTTACAGATGAAATAAAATGCTTTTATTACTTGTAAATATTATATGATTGACGATTAGTGACATCGGCTCACTCGAGAACTGCTCTCAAGTGAGCAGTTCAGTCAAGGTTCACACACTGGTGGTGAGTCGACCAAACCTGCCCTCTCGCCACGTATAAACTAGCAGCTGTGATGAGGAAACAAGTTCCTCATTATCACTTAGCCTTTCTTTTTTCTCTCTCTCGTAATTCAAAATTCAAAAAGTTAAAAGCCACATTACAGAGACACCACAAAGGTTTCTGTCCTGGAGAATTTCACGTGCCAGAAAACTTAAAAGTACAGCTTTACCTCTGACTGTTACGAAGCGCTGACACTGTAGATGTCCTTGGAAACTTCATCAAATCAACAGTGACATGATTTTTAATTCATTTATGTCTGCCATATATGTCCCTGTGTAAGCTGTTACTATAGAAACTATATGTATTAGAATGAGCCCATTAATGTGAACCTTGCAGCTGGAACTACGGTCAGAGCTGCAGTTACAGAAAAATTAATCAACACATAGAATTGAGCATCAAGCAGCATTGTGAGGGCAACTAACTGAAAATTCAGTCCAATATGAATTCAGACCGCTCACCTTTTTGTTTGCAGCACTCCACACTCTCCACTCCATTTTTCTGGAGCTGTGCCAGCAAATCTGCTGAAGAGAACACCTTCACCAGATATATAGCCACAGAGTAAAACTAAACACACACACACACACACACACACACAGAGAGAGAAAGAGTGAGAGTGGGACTCATATTTCTCTAAGAGTTTGAGAGCAAAATATTTCAGTTATACTTCTGGAACAATGACAGGACGAACATGATGAGAAGAACCAGTGTACCTTGCCAATGTTCTCCCAGGAGATAGCAACGCGATTCTCAGTGAACTGTTTCACAAACGGTGTGAGATTGATTGGGCGACAAGGATGAGAAGGTTCCAGTACTTTTTTATTGGAAGAGTAGTGAGCCTGATCAAAAGAAATGATATTATCTGACAATGCACACACATGGTGTTTACTATGAAAATAAGTGTTTATTACTAAACAAATCATTGCCTTTTTATTTTGCAATTTTCCGATACAGTTTTATACAAAAGCATACGAAGCTAAATGAAATACTGTTGCAAGCAGCGATAACTGGGGTCCAAGCACCAGGAAGCCATAATTAAAAATGCAGAATATTGATCAATACCAGTCATGTTTTTAATTATATGAATTTGCCTATATATCCTGTCCCAAATGTTGCCCTCGTGGTCCTTGTTTGTGCATGGCCACTGCACTTGCGGGTGGGCCCTTAATTAGTATAATTTGTGCCATGGTACAAAGAAACAAAAATCTAGCACTCTAAGTTTTGGACATTTTGTTGCATTGCTAATGTGCAGGTCATCAAAAGTCACCTTTACAGGACAGTCATGGCCATTGACCAAAACAGCAATATTTGGTGGATACTGATCGTCTTCGACACCAATACTCTCTGTGTAGCAAATTCTGAAACGCACACAACATAGTATCACACACACACACAAACATACCCCTGTGATTAATATGGGTTTAAAATAGACTAATTTTGGATTACTAATTTTTTAAATAAGTAAGCAACCTAAATGTACATAAAAGACCTAGAACAGGTACAGGCTACTTGTTATTGCTGCTATTTCCCACTACTCACATTTCCTACCTCCACCAGCAGGTACAGTCTGATTCAGAAAGACTGGACCTCCAGAGTGCAAACTCACCTGAGCACCACCTGAACAGATGTCACTCCAGTTCTGGTCCTTTTGAGCAGTGAAGGGCCATCAGAAAGAATTAGGATATTCATATTTAACCCAACAACATACTTCACATTTAGTGTATAGCAACAACAGCATCATTCCTGCAAAATTCATCTTCCACCAAATACTAGTATTTACATCTTAATTCTGGATGTTCTTTTAATAAATACTAGAATCAGTTTCTTTGTCTAAGGAAGTATGTAACTTACTGATGGTTCAACTAGACTCGACTGACAAAACATCAGTCTGTTTTGCACTACATCAACCAGACACCGGATCAACCTTTACTCCCGTGTGGGAAAGAATGAAGTGAGAATCAGAAAGAAAGAAAAAAGTTCATTATTTAGATGTTATTTAAATACTACATACTTAATACTATGATGCTAGTTGCACCACGAGGACAAGTAAGGATTTTTCCAGCTAAATCCAACCAACATAAACAAGCATGGAATTCGTGTTGGTGTAAGTTAGCAGGGATAAGACTGAGGGGTTTAATATAATCAGATAGACTGTCTATCCCTAAGTAGTTGCAATGTGAATAGCTTCTGAGCTGTCCTGGAGTTTTGCTTCACTTGAAGCTTCCATTAGTTTCTGTTATTCAGTCTAGCACCACAGCCAATGCAAACCATGGCCAATGAGTTTGTGTTTCAAATGACGCACTTGTGGTCCTTATTTGCAAGAGCCTGTGAAGATTCAGAGACCACAACTTGCCCCTTTTCTTATTATGGGGAACAAAAAGGGTGCTCATGCTTTGCAGTGGTTTATGGGCATCTGCAACAATAAAGCCAGTGTCAAAGAGCTAGTAAAATAAAGTTAAAAGTGTCTTTTGTCATTACTTGAGCTGGTAGCATTAGAATCCCAAACGTCACCAGTGAGAACATTAAGGAGAACTGCATGGCTTAAGACACCATTTGGAATCACACATACAATGGCCTATTGTGTGAATACTTAAAGAAGACTACTTTATTAACATTTCAACTAGTCATTAGGGCAGAGGGAATATGCCTAAGCACTATACAAAACACTGCTGCCTTTAGTGAGACCACAACACAATCTAAAATTAAGCAGCAAACATATAAACCAACAAATGGTATCTGATCAAGACATCACATTTTAAGTCATAATGACTCAGTGATGATGCTGCACCTAGTGATACTGGAGCAACAATAGTCTCCAGGTTTTGATAGAATGGAAGCTTGATCATGTGCACTTCAGGTATATGAACTGGCCCACAGGATTTCTTTGGATGATCGGCCACCACCTCGACAGCAGTCGGCATGGTGATGACCTGGGAGCGTCTGCTGTTGGCGTTGCCAGTGTAGCGACGGCGGTCATAGAGCTCCTGGATAGCAGAGAAAAGCTCTGGATGGAAGTTGTTATGGAGGAGCTCGGTGGCTCTCTGCACTAGATCCTTCTTCAGCCCCTTCTTGTCCTTTCCCATAGCGGAGAGGAGGGACCGCAGCTCGGCCACCCGCAAGCGCTCCACCATCACCTGCAGAGGTATTGAGGTTGTTTAGGGAGGTTCCTTAAATAACCTCATTAACTTNTTTTTTTTTAAATAAAAAATCATAAATGGTCCACAAAATCTTCATATAAAGTGTCCCTTAGTTTATTTATTTTTATTGGCTACCAGCTGCTATAGTGTGAAACAGGATTAACCAATCAGAATCAATGAGTAGACCAGATTTTATAAGATTTTAATGACTCTAACAAAATAACAACACTACCATAAAGATATTTTATGGCAGTGTTATTAATATGTAAGATTGGTAAATCATGCCTTAAATGATTAAATAACAAATCTGTGCCATCATCAATCCTACTGCTCTTTGACATCCACCCAAGAAGCACGAGTGTGTCGCACTTAGCATTTTCACTGTATAGATCATGAAGTATTTAGTATATTTCCTCCCCTGTACAGGTCATGCAGTGATTCAGTTGAGTAGTATATTTACTATATTCCCACCCCTCAAAATGAATTGCTGGTTACACTGTTGGTGCTGCCATAAGTAAGGAATAAAACATTGTAGGTGTGCTGTTATAGGAAAATAATCAACAAGATGGTCGATTATTTTCCTACAGAACATCCCAACATGTTTTATTTTTGAGAAGTTTTTCCTCTATTAAAACTCCACTATAACTGTTGCTGCATTCCAATTCGCCTACTATGCGTTTTGTATAGTATCCGAGATTAGAATTAGTGTGTCCCAAATCGTAGTATGTTGAAATGAGTATCCTACAGGTACCCGGATGGTCTACTATTTCTGGTAGATTTTTAAAGTGTGGATCCGTGAACACATTTTCAGCTAACATTGCCCACAACTCCTTGGGTGAGGGAGGAGTTGTTTTGTGAAGGTTTGCTTCGCAGAATTCAACCTGCACACATGGACGCATTTTAGATCCGCCATGTTGGTATTGTCACGTGGCCTACGACGTCATAATAACTGCAAACACTTAAAATGTTTAATATCTATAGTACTTAAAGAGCCTACGCGCTGCCATCCACCATTTTTGATTGACAGCGCTTCCACGCCAGTCCCGTTGCCTTATGGGATAGTACAGTGTACGCCGGCTCCAAACTGCAGAATCTCTGCGGAAGCAGTAGATCATCCGGGTATTTCTCACCTACTGTTTTATGAAAACTGAGAATTCAGACATACTGCTCCTTTGGTGTACTACTTTTCGCCTACTGTATAGTAGGGTTGTGGGGATAGTCGGACGCAGCTAGCATGTCCCAGTACTTGCATGCTCTTTTGCCACACACTCAAAAGTATGTATTTTTTCTTCACAAAAAGGGTACACACTTTCAGTGCATACTATAAGTCGAACTGAGACGCAGCAAGTGTTAGCAATGTCCTCCCTGTGACGTCAGCACGGCACATAACTGCTAACTTCTCACAGGAATAATGCAAATAATACAGCACCAACCAACAATGTAGCACCTGAAACACTAAACTCATCACAAATATTTCAATATAAGCATATTTAAAGTGAGGGGTTGATTTTTCTTTAAGGCTGTCCTGCTGTGAAGGCTTTTAGTTTCTGAGAATTTGGGTTCAACAGGATGCAGATATTTCTTTCCCAAAATCCTCTGCAAGCAGACATTTTTTTTTAATGTAAATGTTTATGTAAACCAATGATTTGACAGTCTTTACTGTGTGTTATCGAGCACTGAGGAGAAGACAATGAAGTGGGAAAAAAAGCTATCATTAAGATTTCTGTAGTGATTCAGCTCCAAGATGGCGGCTGGTCCTGTTTTTAGCTGAGATAGGCCTATGGTTACGCTTTCTTAAAACCTCGAAATGGTTTTGTGTCGCTTTTTTTTTTTTTAGCTGAAAAGTTCTTTTGTTTCAAACTTGTTGTTACTTTAAACTCTTTTCAACAGCCTAGAGTCTAAAACACAAGCAAAGGAAGACTATTTAAAAGTATAAATCCGAAAAATATAAGTCACACAGAACTGTCAAAACGTACCGTGGCTTCCAACAGCTGGCCGGCCATTGTTATTTACTTTCCTTTCACCGAAACTGGTTTCAATTACAATAAACCGATTAAGCGCCAATAAACCAGCCTCATAAAACAGTCATCAATATAACGCCATCGAAGCCGTGGCTGGCGAAATCCCAAAAGCCACTTTATTGGACAAATAGGTCACTAAGCAAGGTATAGGAGTCTATTATTACATACCCTGACGCAGTGCACTTATATAGGGAGAAAGAAGAATTTGGGATTCAGCCAAGACCACATGATCAAAGGCTGGAGTTGCGGTTGAAGTCGGTGTTATTTAAAAAAAAAAAGCTGTGACAGAAAAAGAGCATTGAAGACAAATATATCTGAACTTATCGTCCATATGCTTCCAGATTGGTTTCGGATACTGTATAATACAGTGTTATTTATAAAATAGACAAATTGACATCACAGAGCAAAAAACAATCATAGCAACATCTTGAACACTTTATCACTTATGACTCATTATGGCGTATGGAAGGTGACAAAAGTAGGCTATTTTATATAATTTAATATGAATTTTGTATATGTGAATTATATACACGTGACATTAAATACTTTCTTTCTGTGGTGTATTTAATAAATTGTTAGAAAAACATCAAGAGGAGAAGCTCCTTCATGGTTCATGCTCATGTTTCACCAGCAGGTTGTGCTAAAGTCCTGTAAAACACTACAAAATGGCGCTTCTAAGGGTCGTTGCCATGACTCCCACTGTCTCCTGGGGCAGCGGTGTATCCATGGAGACAGCTCTGTCCAGTGCAGGGTCCAGCGATGGTTGACCTTAGAAGGTGACCTTTGACCCAAGGGTCAGCAGAAGAGGTCTGAGGGTCAGCACTGGCCAGAGGGCACTGGGCACTTGGCTGATTGGCTATCTCCTTAACTCACTGAAGCCTCATCTAAATGATTGGAACATTGACCAGTTTGCCAAGCTGCACACATCAGGCTGTCTAAAATGCAAAAGCAGAAACCTGTAATTATACCATGTGCTGTTCAGATGCATGCAAAAAGATCTAGGTCGAGTTCCGAGCTTTCTGAAGATTTCTCTCTCCACATGAATATACTTAATAAGGAAAGAAATTATTAATTATTTAGGACATTTCTTAAACCAAAGATTGCTTGATAGAAGACACAGACAGTCAAACTGCTAATACCTTCCACAAACAGACAAAAATATTAAATAATAAATCTAGACTAGGATGTAGATTGTGGTTGCATTCATTCCTGATAGGCATTAAACACGATTCCATAACCTTATGTTTGCACACATGGACTTCCTTTCAGCAAACACAGACAGTCTGCCTGCCAAGCGCATTTCAAAATGGCACCTACAGTGAGTGGATTGTCCATCCCTGAGGGGGTGTGTATATCATTATGGATGGTAAAAGTCACGTGACCGAAGCCTTCTTCCTTCCAATAATTTATGCCTGTGGCAGATGGCTTGTCAATATCAATATATTAATTTAAAGGCGGTCCGTGCTCTGGAGAGAGCCGTGTGTTAGAGCTCAGAGATGGAGGAGGACGAGGGCAAAGAAAGGAGACAGAGAGAAATGAAAAAATAAAGAACGCCATTTAAGAAGTCCTATCCAAGAAGATGAACTTTGAATGGGTTGTGTTTTGTGGTATGATTAAACAGTAGATTAATAATGACCGAAGAGATGGTCAATAGCCTAACAGCTGAATGCTGTAGGGTAGATTTGAGAATTTCAAGCAGCCACTCATGACTAAACTGTAGTGTTTATATGCTTAGTAAGCTCAACACTACACCCCTAGTGCCTGTGAGCTCATTATGGCAATTCATGATTGAATTCTTGATCTTTCTCACGTAGTCAGTAGACTGACATCAATACGGTCCTTGTGTTACGAACAGGCCTGCGCACTTGAAGGGACTCTCACGGTTTTTATGGTGCACTTCATGAAAACGTGACAGAATTGAGAAATACTGATTTGACAGTAAAATTTTAGGGCTATGTATCGAGCATGTGTGATTTATAGGTAAGTACCCCGTTATTTAAAATAAGGGTTAATACTCCTTGAACCCTCTTGACCCTTTGCTAAAATGCTTCCTTTGAAGCGCTGATAAACCATTTCCCACTTGTGACAGATCATAAACATGGCCATCCAGCTCGATAGCGAGCGCTTACGTAATCCTCTTCCTGGACAATTTTACACAAGTGGTGTACCTTTGACCACTTTTCTCTTTCACCCCTGACCTCTGAACCTCGGGTTCACAGGTCTATTTGGGGAGAGATGGCGAAAGTGAGAGGGTCGTCCTCTTCTTCAGCGAGGGTGATTGATTTCATAAAGTGCCTCCTTACCGTTTTACAGATTCCTGCAGCAGCCGAGGCTTTTGAGTTGAGAAGAGTGGGAGAAGGAAGATATTGGAAAAGGAAAAAAATAGGAAGGGAATCTTGGTGGATGTTTGGATGGATGGATGGATGGATGGATGGATGGATGGATGGGTGGATGGATGTGTGGACTGCTCAGAGAACTACAGTGTAGTTATGATCAGATGTTATCCTGCTGTCAAAAAGTGATAAATTCCAGCAGGGAAGAAAAATGTCTCTCCGTTGCTCCATTTTAATTTCACAGAGACACAGAGTTGCCTTTACCCCGAAGGCCCATGAGAGGACTTAAAATAAAGTAATTGAAAATAAAGTGAAATATGTCAGCCATAAAGGTAAAAGATAGGAGATGTTTTGTTTGGGATGGCTACAATGTAAGTGCTCTTAAAATGTCATCAGAATGTCAAAGAGATGATCAGAGTGATGTGACTCAGAAGCCCCTGCCTTATGACCTATGACCTCTGGCATATGACTAGGACACTCACTATAAATGCAAACTGTAAAATTTGATGTGGACAGCCAAAGCCCACACACATTGCTTATACTGTATCTACCTAGGAATATTTCTTTTCTTGTTTATATGACTTTTTTTGATACACCACATGCCATTTGATGTTAATACTGCCTGATGATGCATGCATTTACATAAGAGCTTAAGGATCCATATCGTATCTGTGTACTCAATCTAATTCTTATTATTTTCTTGTTCAGCACTTTCAATCCACTCATGACAAAATACCTTATACCTGCCTCCTTATATCTGCCTTATTTTTAATTAATTAACATTATTTCAAATTATAGTGTTATGCACATACCTAAGGAAAGAATTTATATTCTTAAAGATGACATGATGGTCATACAGAGCAGCAGTGATTTCTTGTAGTTTACTAAATGTCTCCTGAAACCTTACAAATGACCTTTTGTCAAGAAGCAATAATCAATATGATAAGAAATCCACCTATTAATTAATGGCATATCAGGAGTATAGCTCTCAGTATACAAATGCATCTAGAAGAATTCTGTAGTAAAGATGGAGAGCCGAAGCACATATACAGTTACACATACACAACATTAAAAATGCACTCCAACTGACTGCAGTTTCACTGAAATTATCCTCTTTGATGACAATTTCTTGGAGACACATTAAGAGCTAAGAAAATCTCTTCACTCCTTAAGAAACTAGTATAATTTAAGCTTTTGATTCTGTTGTTTACAGATAAGCAGACTGAAGCAGACTGTGAACAAAGCAGCTAAAGCTTCAAAACGCAACTCATCAAGTTGCATCCTAAAGCAATGCGTCTGAATCAGAAGGGAGACAGTGTCCCAGATACATCGTCCTAAAAGGACAGAATGATTAGCAGCTAGGCCTTGCAATTCAAAGTGATCACTGAATAAACAGCCATTCTGCATTCGAAAATACAAATTTGTACCATTTCAAATAAACAAAGGATCAGAAAACTTTTAAAGGAATACTTCAGCGCTTTTGACATAAGCTCCATCTGCAGCCGATTACATTAATTATTTACTCTTTTCCCAATACTGAGAAAAGAAGTCACTTATAATACAATAATACAGGCAAGTGTTGGGGCGGCCAATAAGTAAGGAATAAAACAAGATGGTGTGCGCTCTTATAGGAATATGTAGAAAAACAGCATATTTTTACTTATGTGTTTTATTTCCCTTATGCCACAACAATTTGCCAATGATTTTTTTTTTTTGCTCTGTTTCTAGTTACATTTAATGTTGTAGATTGCTCTTGGGACAAACTAACTCTTGTTAATGTCACTTCCTTTATAGCAATTATAAACTATTCGCTCATTAGCCCCTATATTTTCTCTCTCTTGATGTTAATAATAAAAAAAATCCAGCTTGTCAATTTACAGAGAAACTGGACAGTGCAAAGTCCTTTGCATACTTTACCTCTGTTAATTAACACTGGCACTGGAGACTCCTTCCAAAATGTTAAATAAATCTCCTCAAAGAAAAGCTTACCATATCAATAACTATATGTTTTATTTGTTAAATAACATGTTTTTAAAAAATTTGGTTATCATTAGGCTCTGATTATGTGGAGCGTCCACTGTACAAGTCCCTGGATATTTTGTTACTACAGAAACTCAAATGTACTGGAACGGGTGCATTAATATAAACCTTCTTTTGCCTTGTGGCCTGAACTATTGTCAAAAGCTGCTGTTAGAGAAAATTAATCAACAGCTTCTGACCAATCAGAATAGAGATTAACAGCACTGTAGTATAAATGTTTATACAAAACATACTTTTGTAGGAAGCTTTTTTGGGTTTCTTCAGACAAAGGTATTTGGATATGTAAGTCTATAAATCTGCATAATTTGTCCTTTCAGAGGTGGGACTACTTTTTGAACAGGGAAGAATTAGTGGTGCTGTGGGAATGCATAATGAAATCTGAAATAATTTTCTGTATTGATGAAGTGTTTGACAGCTTTGGCAAGGCTGTGATCTCCATGATGTAATTTAAAATTTGCACAATATAATCACACAATCACATAATTTAAAAACAACATCCCTTAGGCTTCCATTATACGTTTTTAATAAACACATTTCTTTTCTGGGAGCAGGCGAAATTCCAGATGCGACAAAAAAAAACCTCTGAGTATTCCGACGCATACCTTGTATGGGTTCAATCAAGTCTGGTTAATCAAACACTTTGCTCATCGAGCTATTTATGCATTTAAGAACTGAAACATGGTGGGTTCTCCTCACGGAAAATTCAAACTGAGATTGGAGAGCTGTTGCGTGTGTCTAATCAAGGACAAGAGATCGCACACAAAGAAACAAGCCATGCTGGCCTTATAACAGGAGACGTTTTCACACCCAAGTCAAGGATTTAAATCAATAATATTAACCATGCCTTTGCAGTCCTCATGAGGCTTGCCACCATTGTTAGGCAAGCTTCCTCTTGCTATTCTGGCCTCCTCTGGTGAATGAGAGCTCTTCAATCAGTTTAGAAAACCATCATCCACTGCAGATACTGATTACTAACAGCGTTTTGCTCAAGAACTCAGCAATGAGTCTGAGCGCTGAGGGCAAAAGTTCATTCGTAGAGAGAAAACAAACACTCGTATGGCAACTCGAAAGGCAAGCTTTTTTTTAAATGCTATTTCAAATGTCAGGAGAGTAATGGCTCATCATTTTATTGGGTTAAAAAAGACATTATAGGTGATTGATGACTTTGGCTTGCCATATTGAAGCAGTCAGTCTGGCACACGAGTCAGAATCGCTTCTTTCTTTTGTGGATGTTGAAAATAACATGTCTGCCTCCGAATGAAGAATTGTGTGTGAAGTGTTTACCGTTTATTTTACACAATGCAGAGCCCATAAACCCCCATCAGGAAGAGAAAGCTGAGGACTGCAGCCGTGCCATTTCAACGCCATCAGAGTCAACCAGAAGTATGAGTATTTTCCTGCTCCCTCTAATTCCAAAGATTATTTGTCATCTGCAGAGTAAAGGATTTTTAAAAGTCAACCTGCAGCCCACTGCCTCCCTCTCCTCCTCCCTCCCACCACCACCCCCCAATCCCCCTGACACTACCCAGCTGCGATCAATACCATATTGATCAACTCTCTCTATCGCTGGCCAGCCAGACTAATCACCTACACACAAGCTCAACACTCTCACTCTCATACTGTAAGAAAATAACACACACCCCATATGTGCACACAATCACACAGTATTCATACATACATACACACATATTATCAAAACATGGAGATCAGGTGCTTTCTGTATCTCTACATGCCATAAGTATTTAACTGTGATTTGACTGTGTTCATTAGTAGATTTATTTCTGCATCTTAAAATAAAATGACACAGAAATTTGCCAATGAAATGAAATATTTGAGTGTAGAAAAAGTTCAATTTGCCATTCTGTGCATTGTGAAGCAGCCTTCCTGGACTAAATGGCATGCTTTCCTCACCCAGCATTTCTGCTCCTCTCCATCTTCCTTTGTTCCCCCTCACAAAATCAATATGCCTGTGGAAAAAAAAGGCAGCCATATTTCTCTTCCGGTTATGAGTGGAGATTTGAGGAGATACAGATGCTTGGAGGATTAGAATTAGGCCATCTTTAAAATCCAAGAGCAAAGTAGGTTTCATTGCTTAATGAACACTTTATTGTTGTTTTCTGTGTACACAGTTGCAAGCATGTGTGTTTGTTTACCAATACACCGGACGCTGGTGTGATGTTAATATTACGTGGTGATGCATATGTTCACTGAACGTTTTAAGGGATGCATGCCACATTTTGTTTACATGGCCGTGAAGAAGGACAAGTGAGCTCAATCCAATTCTCATTGTCTTTGATTACTCCCGCACCAATGTATTTCTAATTGACTCACCACATCCAGCAGAGCCCGCCTCTTCCATGCTGTCCGTCTTTGCCTACCTTTGTTCTAATTGGTCAGCGTTATTCATCTAATGCAGGACACTGACTCTTGATTGGTCCGAGGTGCTGAGCAGGAGGGTCTATAATGTTTTATCTGCTGGTATTAGCAGATCTATTAATCCCCATTGTGAATGCCAGCAGTGATGGCCCTGTGTGTCTGATTACATACTGCTTGTTCCTTTGCGATAAGAGTGAATGGGTGCACCCCCTATGCTGACCAGACAGGCAAAATCAAATAAATCCCTGAGACCTCACTGGACATTCTGTGACCTCACCAGGTGCCTATGTCCTAAGGGCACCAGCTTTGAGTGTTCACTCATAGAGGTCATTTTAACACACACACACACACACACACACACACACACACACACACACACACACACACACACAAACACAGGACACCGATGGCTTTGCTTGAGATGGATGTGGATAAAATGCAATAAAACAGGTTAATGACTGCACACACTACCCACACTACACATTTTATCACTCCCACATCTCCAGCTATTGTATTGATGTGTCAGAAATTCACAGAATGTAAATAAGAAGTTTAGCCTGATGGCCATTTAGGTCATTAGTTTAACCTGTGAAAATTCAACAGCTTACAGAATGACGTAGTTGTCTAAATATTTACAAGGGAGCAAAGTGGGACATGCACAGGGGTTCTCCGTTCTCTCGCTCTCTGTTTCCATAGAGATTGTGGTTATTTCTGTCCTAATATAAATTTTGCACTCCATCTTTTGCTTCCTTTTCAGAGAAACTCATCCAGCGCTGTACCCTCCTTTGAAACAGGCATACACACAGAAAAAGCGAGACAGAGCAACAGAACAGGGGAAAAGACTGAGAGAAGGAGGATAGGAGTTTGACATTTAGTGTTACTGTAGCCCAGAAATACTATTGTGTGTGTGAAGAATAGAGATCAGATACAGCAGGCTATGAAAGACTGGAGCTGACTCCCAGTATAGATCAATACTCATTCTCGATATGCACATGCATAACACTGTGCGTGAGTGTGGGAGCGTGCGCCTGTCTGTGACTGTATGTGTGTTTATATATGTGTGAGTTTTTATTATGTAGAAAAAGCAAGTCTGTGGACATGTAGGTTTAGACTAACAATGCATATGTGAATAAAATAGCCAACAGCAAGTGTATGATCTTGTATCAATATAAACATGGTGTGCTTTAGTTACCACACACATGCAGAGTATAAAACTTTCTGGCTCTAATATATCATAAATTACATTTTTTTCTTATTGCACAACATGCACACTAGAGCATTTTTAGCAAACACAGAATCTGTCTCAAACAAACACACACACACACACACACACACTCACACACACACACACATCTCCCTGAAGAATTGATCGACTATTCCTTCTTAATCCATCTCTCCCTCTGTTTCTTAGCAACCAGTGCTCCAGTGAATTTAAAGGGTGGGCTGTTTTATTATTGTTTTTTTCTTTTTACATTAAGATGCTCCTGCCGGCATGTTTTCTGCCCAATACAGTTTGGACATTAATGCAAATTCCGAACGAGACATTGGGCAAAGTGCAGAATTCCAATTGCAGTTGGGTTTAAGCCCAAGAGAGGACTTACTTACTGTACAATCTAAATAAAGTCAATTGTGGTTTTTAATACAATAATGTAATGAACAGGAATAAAACATTAAATAGTGAGCTATAGCAGAAAGGCTTGAGAATATCTGCCTGTCCATATGTGAACACTGAACTTGTACAACCACACAACTAAGGAGTTCGAAATGAGTCTAGTCTTATACGCTAAAGGTAATTATTGCATTAACGCTTCCATGTCTAAAAAGACAAGCACGTCAAACTAGTCATGAACAAATATGAAAGTCTACTTTTAAGACTGCAGCTGAGTTTTGATTTTCTTTCAATGATAACCATTCAAATTATGGATCTGTCTGAGCCGCTGATGCAAGAAGTAAACCAATACATTATGTTAAGGTGCTTGGCCCCCATATTAGCATGGTCTATAGCTTTATGATACATTTATGCTGTGATTAAATCCCATCTTTATTTTTTTTTATCTTATTTTCTTTCATGTCAAATTGCAAATAGTCATTATCAACAAAAATGCAGTTAAATTCTAAAGGTTAAATTTCATTTTTTTCCTTTACAGTGCATGGCCCCCTATTAACACTGTCTAAAGCTTTATAAACATTAAAAAATAACATTTTACTTTTTGAAAATGCCAAACTAATCAACATAAACACAAGTCTATAAGTGTATGCAGTCAAAGTTTACACCTAGGGAACAATGCATTCTCTCACAAGAGGTCTAGAGACTTCTGAAGAAGACTCAAAGTTACAAAAACAAATCAACTGTAAGTAAATGTTACCATTTGCATATACAACACATATACACCTCATGCATAAATAAAAAGAATTAGAAAAAGAAATCAATTATATGTGCACTCTCAGAAAGAAAGGTAGCAAACTGTACTTCTCCTTGTTGCTCGGGTGCGATCAAGGGTACATTTACTTTTCCTTTCGCACCTCCAGCATGTATCTATTACCTGGCATACCTTTAATTAGCTTTTAGAGTAGAGCTTTAAAGATATATCAGTGGTCCTTAAGGTTCAATTAAGTACTTTCAGTTATTTTTAGAGATACTATATTCACATTTCCATGTGAAAGACACTCACTGAAGGGTCAAAAGATGTACCCTTGATGGTACCACCCCAACCACAAGGAAAAGCCTTCATTTCTCAGAGTGTGCTTGTTAATAGTACCCTTTATCACATACATGGAAAGGCCAGGTAAGTGGGTTGTAAATGATTCTAACAAGACAGACCAAAATAACAGTTTAGCAGTGATTTGGATTGGCATGACTGTGACTGTATCAAAACACAATGAACATTGCTTTTGGCTAAATTATACAGTGAATAATTGTTTCAGCTTAAACCGAATACCATTTGCATTTAAACTTCACATTAAAATAATAAACCTTGGCATTTTTTTTAAATGCAGTTGTACCTGTTGAACTCAAAAACTGTTGAAAGGCTTGAAAAATAAAAGTCTTGGCAGATGTTTATATTTATGAAAAGGTTTTAATGTGTCATTTGAAAGGGGTATAGAAATGACAGCTATACAAGACTTCATACTTAATATTGACAATATATAGTCTTTGATCAAGAGGCCCAATAAGCACATCTGTTTAAGAGCTGATGTAAGTCCACCAGTGCAGGTGAAGTGACAGATACTGTGTGTGGATATTTCACTGTGTCACTGTGAGAACAGACTGCAGTTCATCTCTAGAGCTAGAATCATCTTACGCTTAGAAAAGTCACACTGAACTTACATCAGATTTATTTATTTATTTATTTATTTATTTTTTAGACATGTCATGTTTCCCACGTTTTCACATGCAGTGTATGTATTGGTTTTTACACGTCATTTTTATTTTCTCCACACCATTTCTTTATTTTTGGAGGCTTATTTTTCGTATGAGGTTTTATTATTATTATTATTAGTATTATTATTATTATTATTATTATTATTATTATTATTATTAGTAGTAGTAGTAGTAGTAGTATTGTTGTTGTTGTTGTTATAAATTTGTTTTCATTTTTCACATCCATACACGTGATGTCACGTGTTTATTCAAGTTCGGACGTGCAATTTCATGGTATGATCACATAATCTCATCATAATAAAACAAACAAACAAACAAACAAACATGATGAAATGTATGGGATTTTATCCTTAAGGTTAACAGAAGCAGATTCTCAGTGTGAGTTTATTATTAGTCTCTACTGGATAAATAAGAAGTGATCCGAACAAAACACGACCATTTCAGCTTTCATTACTAACTAAAGCTTAATCCTACAGAACAGATAAAAGCTGGAATGCTCTGGAAATCCTGAACCGATTTTTCCCCTGTCCTGTTGTTAATTGGTGAAAAGCACTTATTTAACGCGCATTATTAAGACGCAAGGTTTAGAGCGCCTGTAAAATATCAGGCGATTCGTCCAGCCCGAGTTCATGACTCCAACCTTTGTCTTTTATTCTAACAGAACCAACAGCTTCAAATCCGCACAATTCCATTGACTGAAAGGCTATTGATTTCCGATCACATCGAAGCAGGAGAGAGCAGCGCGTCTTCATCTTACCCCCCCCCCCCCCATCCCCCCCACCACACACACACACACACACACACACACACACACACCACGCTTATTTCATCACGACATTCTCTACATAAATATCCTAAACTACTTGCACTTTTTCTCACAGAAATAACAATAATTTTTAGAATAATTTCCGTTTTTCGGGTGCCAATGAATTTGAAAATTAATAAATTCTCAAAAGAATGTTGTTGTTGTTTTTTTTAAATCGATATTGACTAAGAGCAATAAATAACAGATTCATTTGTTTCATTTCATCCAACTGTTTATTCGGCTGGTTTATAATAAAGCATAAGAATAAAACATTTTTATTTAAAATAATATCAACACCAGAGCAATGTAATAAACAAGATATATACACCTTAATAATAATAATAATAATAATAATAATAATAATAATAATAATAATAATAATAATCTGCTAAAACTCCACTTCCTACATAAACATCTCCTCATATACACAATATCCTAAAACGTCTATATAAGAAAAGATATTTCTCACTGAAAAAACAAATTGTAGCATAATTGTAAAAGTTGAAAAATAGGGCTTAAGCTAATTAATAGGCTATACGCAATTTTATATTTTAATTAAACAATCCTTGGTAAGGGAAAGTCATGTGAAAACTCTAGAGCATCTCAGTCTCAAGCAATACCCATGCTTGGAAATTATGAGATGAAAAATGTGAAGGCCTTCAGTCTTGGCTTCCTTCTCAGGGCATCAGTTTAGCTGATGATCTTCCTATAGGCTCTAATCAATAGTTCATCAATGCAACAGCTGCTCCACATTTCATCAATTCGGAGAAAGCATGAACAAATACAAGAGTGTGCTGGAGTCAGATTCATCAGCCGTGAACCTGGCAGGAGGAAATTATGGAGTGCAAATGCTTTCGGGATTGCCAAGATTCCCTTAATTATAATGCATTTAATAAACACGTTTTTTTTCTCAGGCTATAGCTATTTTTCTTCCACTATGCAGACTGGGCTGAATGCAGAGTGTGATGAAATCATAGACCAATATTAAGACGTGATTAGAGAGGACTTCACACACTCTTAAAGCTTAAAGTTGAGTTATTGGAAACTGAAGCGTAGTGTGCAGTCCTCAAAATTCGATAATAATAATAATAATAATAATAATAATAATAATAATAATAATAATAATAAAGAATTAAATATCACATATTAATGAAGATTTTTCCCTCATATACATAGCTATAAATTTATGCAACATAATAACCTATGCTATCTCTCAGTTTATTATTACAATCCTTTTTCGATTACTGTTGAATTAAAAATATTAGTGGGCAAAATAGACCTGCACATATACACATCTCATTAACACAATCTGCTCTAATGCAATGATTTTATCAAAATATAATTGTGTCATCGAGTTATTATGAAATTAAGTTTTGTAGCCTACAGTTTGTGCTGTGACTTGCACTTCTGCTCGGAAAAAGTGGCTATAATAAATAACAGTTCATATTAATGGCCTAATAATGCAGGTAAAAAAAGTTGACAGAGTTTGTTCAGCTTTATATAATTATAAACCTGTCCTTGTTTAAACTGTGAAGGATGCTCAAACGTCTGAAATGAAGCAAACGTGTCAATAAACCTGTTCTAAATATTATATCATAATGCATATATCATGGAGCATAAGAAAAGCCAAGCTGCAGTATTAACGCTGCACTGCTGAATTCTTGCATGTCGGGTCTCGCTTATATAAACACTGTGTTAATTCAACCCAGGAGATTTTGGAGGTAAGCAAGAGAAAAGACAGGGATTTTCTAAAGACAAGGAAATAATTTAAGCGAGTGCATTGTGGGTCCAGCTGAAATTTAGACAGCTGGATGTAAATGAACACTGTTGCGTCTGTCAGTTTGTTGAGCCGTGTTTAATGCAAGGAAGAAAATATCAGCATGCAAACGGTGCAACACTTTATTGTAAAACATAGCTGTGCAAAATAAAGCATGGTGTTGAGTTAACACCTGCAGTGTCTAATTAACTCTAAATTATTTGGACTTACCAGAAGTGCCAGTTTACTCCTGAGAAAGGAGCTCTATAAAATTCTGTAGAGCTATAAACAGAAAGGTGGGCATTTTAGAAAGTTCATCCACAGCCACGGATATATATATATGAGCTTTGAAAAGTTTTGATATTATTTTTAATGCAACAAAAATCATAAAGGCCTGTACAGTGCGCACACAGTCGAAACGCCCCCTCCACCCACCTGTTTAAAGCGCACTGGGAGAGTTTTGTGTGTGCATAAGTGCAGGTGAATTAAAGGCGAGCGCGCGCGAACATCCATCACCTTGTGCAGTCAGGGCGCCGATGCCGGAGCTCGCGCTTCGCTGTGCCGCGCGGAGTTAACGGGAACCGTAATTTATTTCCGATAGAAGGCGCTCATCGATATAGAGGGACATTAAAGCGAGAAGACACGGCGCTCATTTGTGTGCACCGTTCACTGAGACAGCTCTAAAGTGCGGCCATTACAGCGCCAGGCCGCTTACACCAACTTAGAGCACTTAAGTTCACTGCTAGAGATTTTACTGGACAATGATAAATGTTTTGCTTGGCCATTTCTTATATTTAGGTTTATAGTTTATATTCTTGATATTTACCCATAAATCCACATCCTTATGAACTACACCCTTACTTACAGCTTCACCTAACTTAGCTGAAATTAGGCCTAGATTATACCTAAAATATACTTTGCACCTGCAAGCATTACGAATTTCACCATTTCCCAGGCTAATCGTGTTGATTTAATACTTTGCAATTTGGTTCCATATTTAAAATCACAAACACTTCACAGCATTAGAGAACAATGCCTGAGCAGTAGGTTATGTGGTGCTGGGTTTACCTTGGATGTCTGCTTTGCCAGATCCTGTCCGCTTTTGCACTGCGCTCTCACTCCTTTCTCTGCTCCCAACTTTCTGACCTACACGATTGCTCCTCACCCCGGGTCAGAAAACATCATTAATCAGTGTCAGTCGATATATTGATCTGATTTATCGATGAGCAGGGAAAGCGAGAGCGTGCTGCCCCGCGCCAAACAGGCCAAGCTTTCACACTCTTCCCGCTTAAGCCCCATTTCAGCGTTTCGGCTCGAAAATGACATATTAGGTTACTGAAAAGGACATTCAGTGGCTCAGATATTTAATTACCTAATAAATTCATGACTAATCCGCTGTTAAATAAAAAATGTCATTTTTTGATCTGCATATTTGTCTTTTAATGATGCGCATCAGGAACCCACATACAGTATATTGGATTAATTCTGAAAGTTTTTAACTCAGTCTTAATATGCATCTGTGTCGAGCTGTCCTGTATGAACATATACAGCTAAGAGTTAGCACAACATTTGGTTAATTCAGCATTTAAGATTTTGCTGTGTTTCATATTTAGCATTTATATACATTGGACAACACAATTCCAAAACTGCAGGGGAAAATATACTAAGTTAATATTTTATGCAAATATGTGTCATATTTAGGCAAAAAATATAAATCGTGACAATACTTTTCCTCAGAAAGGGAAACAAGTCACCAGATGCTGGTGCAGAACGCCTATATATACAAATAATGCAATAGTTCACTGGATTGGTGGAAAAAGCGCGACTTCAGGACCACAGACAGCGTGCGCGTGACCGCGAGATTTACACACGGGAGCGCGCGATCGCGCTCGGACGCGATCGCCCAGCTCCGGTCTCTCGGTAGAAGCGCTGTTGCACAGTGAATGAGCCGCACGCACATCGTCCACTCCACACACACACACGCACGCACACTCACGCGCGCACGCACACACACATACACACACACACACAAACACACACGCACAGACGCACAGACACATAGACACACACAGTGACCCTGCTGAAAGCGTGAAGGCGGCGAAGAAGGAGAGCGAGTGTTTACAGCACCATGCTCGACTGACTGATCGTCGACGCTCCCAAATCGATGGATTGGTTTTGAAATCGTTTTCGTGAAAAGAAGAAGTAGAAGAAGAAAAAGAAAACAAAAGAAGAAATCTGCTTCTGTGGAGGTTTGTGGAAAGCGCGCGCTGTGCGGAGAGCGAGTGACAGAGCAAGAAAGGGAAAGCGAGAGAGGTAGAGAGGGAGGGAGGGAGGCAGAAAGACAGTGTTTCTTCAATATGGAACTTACAATGGAGAATATCGGCAACATGCATGGCGTCTCGCACTCGCAAGCGGGAGAACTGATGAACGCATCGCACGCGAGACCGTCATCATCAGCGTCCCACCGGAACCTGGTGTCGCACGGACGCTCGGCGATGGTCTCCAGCATGGCTTCTATCCTGGAGGGCACCGCCGGCGAGTACCGGCCCGAACCAGCACTATCGGGCCACCTGCACCCAGCGATGAGCATGTGTGAGTCGGGCATGAGTCTGTCCAACACGTACACGACGCTCACTCCGCTCCAGCATCTGCCTCCGATCTCGACCGTGTCGGACAAGTTTCACCACCCGCACCCGCACGCGCATCACCACGCCGCGCACCAGCGCCTTGCCACGGGCAACGTGAGCGGAAGCTTCACGCTCATGCGAGATGACCGCGGCCTGGCCTCCGTCAGCAACCTGTACGGACACTATCCTAAAGACATGTCCGCCATGGCGCCGCCCCTGTCGCCGCTGTCCAACGGGCTCGGCTCTCTGCACAACTCTCAGCAGGCTCTGTCCGCATACGGGCCGAGCGCGCACCTCGCCAACGACAAGATGCTCTCCGGCGGCTTCGACTCCCATGCGGCGATGCTCTCGCGCAGCGAGGAGCACATAGCTCGCAGCCTGGGGGGCCACGGACATGGCATGATCTCCAACCTGAACGGCATGCACCCCCACGGACACCTGCACTCTCAGGCCAACGGATCCATGCTGGCCGAGCGCGAGAGACACGCGGCCGCGGGAGGGCATGGCGTCGGCGGGAGCGGTGGCGGCTCGGGCCAAGTGGAGGAGATCAACACGAAGGAAGTGGCTCAGCGCATCACGGCCGAGCTGAAGCGCTACAGCATCCCGCAGGCCATTTTCGCGCAGAGGATCTTGTGCCGCTCGCAGGGCACCCTGTCGGACCTGCTGCGCAACCCGAAGCCCTGGAGTAAGCTGAAGTCCGGTCGCGAGACCTTCCGGAGGATGTGGAAGTGGTTACAGGAGCCCGAGTTTCAGAGGATGTCCGCGCTCAGGTTGGCCGGTGAGTGCGCGCTCACGTTTGTAAGTTTTGCAATTGTTTAATGACCACATTGTTAAAACGCCGAATGTGACAGAAATAATGTCACTATAGCATGCCATTATACCAGAGTAATATCTGCAGCGTTGCCAGATTGGATCTCCATCAATTCTCTTCATGCACTGTCAAATTTAACTCACCGAGAATTACAATACTTTCTATTCAATCCAATGGGTTTTCAGAGGAAAAAAAACCCTCCAAAATCTGGCAACACTACATATCTGCTCACCATGTCACTGCTTATCTTATTTTCATCCTCTGTCCAGTGAATTCAGGGCGAGTAGGTTATGTTTACACTCTGATCCTCGAGAGAGGCAAGCGTTTAAACAACAAAACAAAACAAAACAAAAACAAACAAAAGAACGCGTTATTTAAGCTAAAATATGGCTTCGTCCAGTCTTATTCCAAAGAATCTATTAATTGTGGAAATACAAGTATCATATTATCATATTTTTAGAATTCATGTATGATGTTCTTGCTGTTCTATATAAGGCCGATAATATGCTACAAAGAGCTCAGGTGTGTTCAGTTGTAAATGTTGATGAAATAAATGCAAACACTTTTAAAAACGAATTAAAACAAAAACAAACAAAAAAGTTCCTACAAAACAGACAGGCCACGCATCATGCAGATAGTAAACTGCCCGTGCTGAATGAGAGCACAGGCCCCCTGTGTGTCCAGTTCAGCTGCACACAGATAAACATCACAGAATTCTATGCAACCGTTTGAGTTAATTCTACACCCAAGTGTTAATTCAGTGCTTAGGATTTTGCTGAGTGTGTAATTAAGCAGTTGCACATGGCTGAAGCCTATTCGCGCTTTTGGAAAGATTTAACACAGAAAAGGAGAGGCTCTGAATGAGTGCTAAACTGGATGGCCATCAGACATTTAAGAAACGATTTCCTGTCAGCGGCTTGATGAGTGTGTACAGACCGCTCTCTCCCACAACAGATGGGGGGATCTCTCTCTCTCTCTCTCTCTCTCTCTCTCTCTCTCTCTCACCCAGGCCGTGCACAGCGGGCTTTCCTGCAAAAGGTCACTTTTTGTGTTTTCGGCCATGTTAACCCGCGTGCACCCCCTCCAGTCAACCGGAAATGAAACCTCTCGAGGCCCTGTGTACAGTAAACTCTTTCACTTCATTAAGAGACCCTGAGCCATGCGTATCTCTCAGCATCTCTCTAAAAAAAGAGAGTGATCATTTAAAAAAAATATATAACTATTACTCTATCGTTATTATAGAATAATTATTATTATTCTATAGTAATTACTATTATTCTATATAGAATAATCACTACCTGGCTGTCGGATTTTAGTGTCTAATGACTTCAGACTATTCATTATAAGCTCATTGTCTTTGTAATTGCTCTGTTTATTTGAGCTTTTGATTCTGTCCATTGTCCCCTGTGGTGTCTTATAATGCTAAGATATGTAACTTCTCAGAAGGTAAAAAAAAAAATCCACAGTTTTAACAAACTGTTAACCCTCCTTAGGAAGTCAGCTTTTCTTTCTTTCTTTCCTTCTTTCTTTCTTTCTACAAAAATAAGCAGTACATGCCTTAACGCAGCATATGCCATCATTTTTTGCGTCCTTTGGTCCTTTCTCCCTTTTCATTTTCCTTTTTTGTGGGTAAAACACGCTTACTTCAGAGCTCTTAACCCACCAGTGATTAGCTCTGTTTAAATGCAGATTACGCAGCACAGATGAATCTCCAGCTGACCTACAGTTTATTTATTCCCCCCATTTTTTTGCATGAACAATTTGATCTCTTAACGCAAAATATTCTGCCGATATTAATGCATCCTATAGGGACAAAATAAACATCCCACCTCAGGCCTTTTGAGTGTTCACCTCGCGTTGGGATCCAGTGTGACCTCCAGCCGATCAGAGCCGCGTCCCTTTAAATGGAGCGGCCAGATCAATACTCGATTGAGAAGTGGAAGCGCAGATATAAGTGCACTGCTGCTCTCAGGATTGCACTGAGCTCGCTATGCTTTTAACGCTTTCCTATTAAACCGTGACACGCTTATTTATGCATTTTATGACAAATGCTGGCATTTGGATTTCGCTGCGCCGCTGCTGCCATTTGGATTTTCGCCATTATTTGGGAAAGGAAGCCATTAGTGTGAATGTAAATACTAAAACACAATTATACAACTGATTTTTTGCAGGTTATATCCAATAACATATCACTCCAGAGAGTTATAGGTGGAATTTTACACTCTCAGGCGAACAGCGTACCTTTCTTTCCTTGTGGTATCTTCAAGGGTATCTTTACCTTTACGCGCATGTAGTGCGTCATAAAGCTTAAAGGAATAATGGTCCATTTATATAGCTAAAATAATATTAAAGGTAAGGTGAAATAAAAGCAGATAAAGGTAAATAATAAAGGCACAAATGATAAAAGGACCACCCCAGCAACAAGGAAAGAGACAGTTCAGCTTTTTATCTGAGTGTGTGCATATTTTTTTCATACAGGTTTGGGAAGAATAAGTAGCACTCAATATGGATTGATATGATAAAGTCATGAACATAGCGTTTGTTAGAAGTAAGTCCTAAAATGAAAGGTTGATAGAGATGCTGTGCCATGAAACCATGCAGAAATATTGCTTTCCAATAGGGCTATGGGAAATTCAATGACCGCTTAGACATCTCTACATCCATTTATCGGTCAAACAATGAATTCTGCAACTGCTGGATAGTTAAAGGAACCGAAACAACGTAAAAGGCAAATATAACCATTTGAATCAATGTATGATGCATCAGAAATAATATGAAAAGCATTCAAATTATGTCTATTTTTCAAAGGTCATGTTTGTCAGTGCCAGCGTGATTACAAAATAGCACAACTAGGCAGGAAAGGGATGTAATAGCTTTAAAAACGCATGCCTCCACAGACAATGAACTGCAAATATGGTGGACAATATGGCTGAAACCCCATCTGTTCTACATCCCACTATACCATCCACAGATGCATATTCATCTGACATTCTCCATTCAAATCAACTCAGAGTTATTAATCTACAGTGCATACTGTGGTGAAATACTTCACTCTATGGAGTTAGGGTTATAATATCAAATTTATTATGATCCCAATCGATGCAAGATTGGAATCTCTTTCTCTTAGACTTGTGCAGGCCGTATGGATTGCCCGTTCCTGGACCCTTGAGACAGGGTCTGGTGGTTAGGGAGGGCAGCATTAGTGACCTGCACGCGGACACACGTCCAATCTGGGTGCGTTTGAATGCCTAATGGATAGCCGTGATTAATTGCTTCTCAGCACAGTCAAGACACTCTCTCTCTTTCTCTGCCTCTCATCCATAATGATTAAATTATTCATTAACAGAAATAACAGATGTTTTAAGACCTGGGGAGAAATAATTGCTAAAGTATGGCATTAAAAGTGAAAAAAAGAAATTAGTTACAGTTTTGTGGACCGGATACACTTTCATGATGGACGTGATCGGATCTGATCTCATTTATTTTAATGAAACATGGTACTGAAATACCTCCCAGTTATGGATACAAAGATCCACCTGTATAGAACAAATCAAGAGCTCACCAAGTCAGACATCTGACTTCCTGCTGAATCTAAAACACTTCTGCTTGAAGTATTCCTGGCTGCATGCTCTCCAGGCCACAAGTCTCAACAGGCTGAAGTGTGACAGTGTGAAATAGTAAAAGCCTGTTTGTGAAGACCCCATGCAGGATCTCAGTGGGTTGATTATAGTGTTGTTATCACTCTGTAGCTTCAAGGTGAAGGGGATGACAGGGTTCAATCATCTAGAAGAGAACAAGTTAAGAAGTCACTGAGAACCTCTTGTTAGGTTACTTCACTTTCCCATAGTGTCTACTATATTGTCTCAAATTGGTCTAAATTGGTCTATAATGATAACTGTAGCAAAGCTAAACTCCTGCTTGTATACTCACTTTAACTAAGCTTGGTCAATCTGATTCTGTTTTGAATAAAAGTGCCTGCTAAATGAATTAATGTAGACCTAGTTAGTAGGTAAAGCATGTTTCAGTCCAGCTGTCAATGTTTGAGCATTATTATGGACCATTTAGCATAATCTCAAGTGCTAACAGGCCCCTATTAGCTTTCATTCATTATAAGAAATGTTAGCATTATTGAATGAGGTGGCTATTCTTTTACAGAAAGTCAATGTCGAAACTGCAGTAGGAAAAAAATGGCTTGGTAGAAAAATACTTTGGTGAAGTCCAGCATTTCTGTAGAATAGGCTATAGCTCGGAGAGCTATTACAAGAGCTCTCCAGACATACTCATGACAAGGCCTTCCCAATGCAGACCAACGTCAAGTGGTGTGTAGGATTTAATTAAGAAAGCCTCAGCAGTACCTTTTGTCTTACAAGCGGTTTTGCTGTGGATCTGAACTCATAATGGTGAAACACGGGGTAAGATTTTAATCATTTGGACCAAGAATGAGGTGTTGTTAATACTTAAAGCCTTTCATAATCAAAAAATGGCCACTCTGAATCACCAGAGCGCACTGTTTGATAGCCAAATCGAAATATAATTGGATGTAATATGGTAATAGGTAACTACATGCAATCCTGATAGGCATTTGGGCGACTATATCATCATCTGTCCAGATATTGTGATCTATATCTTTTAACAAGGCAATAATTTAAATTTATGCCCAATAATTGAATACTTTATGTATCATATGAAAAATCTTGCACACAGTGTAGGAAGAAAACAATGACCTTTGTCTCAGTGTGCACTGCATGCGTCAGGCTTTGACTGCACTTCTGTATGCAGACATATGAATTTATAATATTATTTGGTCACGTAGTGTACTGTCTCGTTATGCAGCCTGGGGATGAATTAAAGTCAATTCAATTTAACATGCAATATCTGTGCCTTTTCTCGATGAATAACAAGCAGCAAGGTAACGGCTTTAGTGAAGCAAATACATCAAATTGCTCATCTCAGGAAATATCATAATTAAATCTAAGTTGAATCCAAAAGTGAAAGTCAGCAGTTGGTGAGAATCGCTGGCAGTGACAGAATCACAGAGTCCGCCGCTGCCGTTCTGCCCGGCCACATAACGCCATTTAAGCTTGTGCTGCTCCTGCGGCTTTGTCATTCTCATATGTTTGCCTGGCTTTGCACGTATGAGAGATCAATAACATAGCTTCCCATCCCCCCTTTCTCCTCTCTCGCTTCTCTCTGCAGCACATCACAAAAAAAAATGGCCTGCCATCCATTACGACTGCCACAGTAGTACTGAATAAGATCTGTTGATGGGGTAGATATAACGATGCAGAAAAAAATGATAATACTCCTTCAGAGACATGCAGACATGTAATGCAATGACTGATGTTGTAAGATACTGAAGAGGGTTCTAGCCAGTGACGAAAAGAAATGTCCAGTAGGGCAGAATCCTTTGATGAAGTGCTTTGAAATGACTGCATGTTCATCCTAGTCATGGCTGAAGTGTATGTATTTGTGTGTGTGTGTGTGTCTGTGATTTATTAATGCATGTGTTTTAATGTGTGAACTGTACCAGACACGAGCGTGACATGTGACTGAATATAGGCTCTGTAATCAATGTCTAGCATTTAAGCTTTAGTTTTCCCTCACTTTTCTCTAAATCTGTCCATCCGTCCAAAATCTGTCCAGGGGTTTCGGAAATCATAACATCAGTGTTACAAGGTTATGGAAATGAACCCATGTTTCTGACATTGTAGTTGCACATAAATTATTGCACATTTAACCACTTAAACTCCCAACGTATTATTCACTTATCTACACTGAAGCATATTATTCAGTAATTACTATAAATTGTTCCAGTTAAACAGTCAACAGTTAAGTCTGGATCTGCTGAGAGGTCTCAAGCGATTAAGTATACTTATAATAGTATCTAAATAGCATCATCTAAAAGACTTAAATAGACACAGACATCTTCCATTTGTGTAACTTATATCCAGATGTCTGTGTTTATAAGTAGAAATGCATTAAACACAAAAAAGAGCGAGTCCCTGATGGTCTATTTTTAAAATAGCTTCATGTCAGGAGCCAGAATAAGACACAAAGACACACACACACACACACACACACACACACACACACACACACACACACACACACACACACACACACACACACAGAGCTTCTGCTTCTTTCGGTTCAAAAGAATTTAAAAAAAAATCTGTGTGGTATCTCCTCTCATCTCCTCCAAACTGTGGAAATGAATGTAAATATGCTTCAAACTCCCCAAAACGTCGAATCGTACGCGAAGAAATGTGTGCTCGGCGAGATAAAAGCAGACGGCGGGGCACTGCGATTGATTGAGGGTGGGAGAGATTTGACTTTGTGAAAAGCAGCAGATCGAGGCGAGCTGCTGAAATGATCGATTCGGGCGTTAATAATTGATAAGCGTGAGGGGAAGGCGGGGAGGGAAGCGAGGGTTGTGGCTGCTGTAACCAAGTCAGTTCTCGGTAAGCAAAGTGGAACGTGCGGTGAATGTTTAGAGATAACATTAATGTTGCTGGAGATATATGGCAGGATGGGTCAAAACCGGACAATCCGGGCCAAGCACTCCTTGAAGCGTAGGAATATTTAGAGGAGGTGGTTAGGAGGAGTGTGTGGAAGATGCGAATAGTCTCAGAGAGAGCCTTTGCTCATTTACATGCTCTGCTCATTATCATTTCGTGTTCGTCAGCAAATCGAGTACAGTGCAATCCAAGGTTGTAATCATTTGATATTTGAAGGTTGGAGAGAGGCATGTATTGTGTTCAGGGTCACAGAGTGTGTGTGTTTGCATGTGTATGCATATGGAGCGCACATGTGTGATATATAGGTATGTACGCACGGGTTTACTGTATAGCTTTCCATGTACTGTATGTCTGAAAGCAAGACAGGAGTACTCATGGGAGACATTGTGTGTATCTGAGTGTGTTGCAATATTAGTGTGAAAGTGCGTGTGTGGGCATGTGTGCGTTATGTGTGTGTGTTTATGAGTGTGTATGTGATTGGGTTATAGAGTGTGCCTGTGCTATATATTGTTAAGGTTTATCTGACTTGAATCTCTGACTCTGAATCTGTATTGATTTCCTTTCCCCTGCTCTCTCTCTCCCTCCATCTCTGGGGCTCCCACCAGCAGCAGCTAGCCAAGCAGACACACACACACACACACACACACACACACACACACACACACACACAAGGAACAGCCAGCAGCAGCAGCCAGTCAAGCAGGGGCCTTTGCTCACAATACTTTCCCACCAACAGATTTTCAGTTTCTGCACACACACACACACACACACACACACACACACACACACACACACACACACACACACAGACAAAAGAACAGATTCTATTTGAAAGATGGCAGAAAGCATTCTCCCAGCTGAATACATTCAGCCACAGACATCGTGGTAAATATAATGAAGGCTTCCATTAATCATTGAACAGTCGAGTATAAACGTGTTAGCTAAGACATAAACAATATGAAATGCACGTACGCTCAGCCAGTCTTTATTACAAGTGTTGTTCTTGATTTTCTTCAATACAGTGTTTTGTTCTCAAGAATCACATCACGTAATTATTAAATATTATAACTAACACCTTAAAGATACGATAGAGGATTTCAGAACAGTAGGGTTGCTCTATTTGCGTCTATTCTCTAACATAATGGGAGTGTATAAATATGGAAAAACAAACCCAATAACATGAATAATAGCGGGGAAAAAAGAGACTGTACTGTCCAAACATTCCTCACTCTCATAACTACATGCCTTGTGTATCAGTTTCACAGTAGTTACTGAATAATTCTTAGTTATATTGAATAATATGCTAATAAGCAGAGTCAGTGGCCAAATGTGTAACTGAATTAAATTTAAATGTACATTACAGTTGTTACAACTCAAGATAGATAGATAGATAGATAGATAGATAGATAGATAGATAGATAGATAGATAGATAGATAGATTCTATCTATACCATTTTGAACGTCACTTTCCTTGCTCAGCTGATGAAGGACTTTGATCCGAAATGCCTCATTTCTCTGGAAACTTTGTGCACTGTGCTCAACTTCTACCATTATATTATATTTGCACGCTGAAAGTATTATATAATACTTCACATCAAGCTCATGCCTGGTACAGCTCACACATTAGCACACATGCATTAATTACTCTCACACACACTTCACTTCATGACTAGGATGAACGTGCAATCAGCGCACTTCAGTAAGGATTGTGCCATGTGCATCACTGGAGTGGTACATGTCTAGAACCTTCCGTATATTTATTTGACCTAGGTAAGTGAATGTAGTGCACATACAAAATTTAATCATGTTACATATGTATACCTTAACCGATTAGAGTCTGACTTTTAATTCAGTTCTATTTCTATATAATTTGTATTTATATCATTTCATTGCTTAGGTGTAAATCTGAATGTTAAAACATACACCGGTCTTCGATTATTGATGTATAACTTCAAGAATAAATAGTAAACTATGAACATATATGATTTAAACAAAAATGGCTTGATAAATTAAATCCCTTACTTGGACTTTAATGAATGCACATAAACTTATTGATTTATTGACGTATGTGTAATAACCTAGTAATAACCGAGCAAATAGCATTTAATGACATGACACATAAATTAAAAACCAAAACATAAATTATAAGAAATATAATTTAAAAAAACTCACATATTTACACCTAAGTCTAAGAGCGAAGTTAAAGGTAGCATTCCAGCCTGTTCGACAGAGATGGTGGTAAAGGGCTCTAACAGTATAATGTGGGATTAATATAAGATCTGTTATAGATCTTTCACTTCTCAGCTTCCAGATCAATCCATCTGTCTATGAATGGCATTTAATTGAGCTGCTTGCGATAGATCTGGCTCGTCAGATGTTTGTCCACTGAGCAATTGATTTTGGTGAGCAGTTAGGAAACGGTGTGCACACAGAGGAACTGCCCCTGACCTGAAATATAGGAATGCTTGGTTTCTATTACACCGCTCTCTAAAGGCCAAACTTACTGTGTAATGTTCCCACACTGTCTCTTATCCAATTAGTGTGGAGATGTTAAGAAGAGGCCACACTCCTTAGATACGCTTAACAGGTGCCATGCCGTACAGCTCAACCTCATCGAACTGAGGACTGAGGAAATGTGGAAGTTGATCATATTACAGAAAAGGAGAATTATAGTGTATCTGCTTAATATCAGGCAGATTTATCTAAATCAGTGCATACTGTATGTTTAGGTTTTAGACATGAAAAGAACTTTTCACAGGATGGGCATCATCCTTACCAGTTTCATTTTAGCATTAGGGTTAGCGAATGAACTTCTTCATCAGTATTGTATGAATTGAGGATTAATTAGAATAAAGGATTGATTAGTCAGCTATTTTTGTTTGGTTGCTTTTCCTTTCTTTCTGTTTCATTCATAATTCTAACCTCACCTATAAATTAAAAGGTGTCAAAACTCTCTAACTGCTGAGTGTTGTGATGGGCCTGAGAAAAGAAACTCTGAAGCAATCATACCCTGCATTAAAAGGTTAACGATGTGTTTTGCATTACCTGCAAATCACCTTTATATCTGATCAAATATATCTGAGAGTTTGAGTTTTGAGTGAAGCACAGTGTAATCAACAACCTAAATATAGCAGCTTTCTGATTACAGTTTGGTAAGTAAATTCATTTAGGTTGAGAAGTGGTTTCATTGCGTTGCATTGCATATGTTAAAACACAAAAATGTGTCCATGTGTGTGAGGCAGGTGTCTCTGGATGTTTATCCTCAACTGGTGTGTGTGTGTGTGTGTGTGTGAGTGTGTGTGTGTGTGTGTGTGTGTGTGTTTGTGGGTGCGCGCGACAAATGGTTTCATTTTCATTGGACTTTGTTTCAAATTGCAACATTATTATTATTATTATTATTATTATTATTATTATTTTCGGGACAGAGTGCTTTCATGACGTTGTGTCTATCCTTCCTGCATATATCTATGTGTATCTTCAACTCATAGACGACGACGAGGCGTCCATTTGCTCACATCCCATATTACCTATAAATAAAATACGCTTTAAAAAAATTATTACCGACATCTTTAAAATGTAATGTTAAGTTGTTTGTATTTTTTTCTGTTCTTCTTGAACACTACTCATCTATTCTCTCTTATTCGGAGAGCTGCACTTTATAATTTACTTATTTCTGGTTGCACCTGATATGCGTTTTTTATACCTTATGAGAAAAATGCGCATTTATTTATTTATTTATTTATTTATTTATACTGATTTATGATCTCAATACCGTTTGAGAGTAAACAAATACAACTTTTTTTTTACGCCAGCTGAAGCAAGTACAAGACAGATTACAATTTTTTTAGTCTTAAATATTAAATATTAAATATAAAGCCGTATAGATATGACCCTATGTACAAAATAATATGCTCTCTTTGTATTTTAGTTTAAACAATGAAAACTGTCGTCTCAACAATTGTGAACCATTACAAAACAAAAACTATTACAGATTTACTAAAATGAAAATATGATCATTGCTATTAATCTTCTACGCAATAAGCCTGTTCATCAATAATATTTCAAATGCATTGCACGCGCGCTTGTATATAACCGGCAATGGTTGTAAACTATTGTATGCCACATTGTGGTGTGATGGAAATGTGTAATATTTCTAGTTTGGTGTCATCACCAGTTTCTCTTGCATCATTCCACTGCTGTTATTAGGCCAGTGCGCGGGTTATGGACTACTGTGCCACGTTTTAAGTAGAAGACTACATTTACACTCTTAGCTTTCCTTTACCGCAATAAGGACGAGACACGAGTATCTGAGAGGATCTCGTCAATGTATTGATGGAGAAAAATTGACTTAACGCTTAAATCACCCATAAAGAGCCAGGATGCAGTGCTTGGTCATGAAGAATCCCATTCAAGTCTCACTGGCCTCCATCATGCACTTAAATGAAACAACAACAACAACAACAACAACAACAACAAGACACATTTTCAGTAATATTGTCACGCAAATACACATAACTGTAAATAAATCACAACAAGTCAGTACACTGACCTGCTAATAGACTGATGAAGAATCTCTGCAGTATCCCCCAACACACTCTGTCTAGCCTGCTACTTCTGCTTCACTACTCCACAATTTAACCAATTTTACATTTATTACTGAAGTTCCACTGCAGTTAGCTCTCTGGATAGCTTCTTTTCACCGCACCCCAAAAAACAAAAGCTCGGGCCTGTGGATCGATCCTCAGCCCAGCGCTTATAGCTGCATGCTGCGGTTAGTTATTGATCGCGGCCTCGGCTCGCTCTCAAACCAACACTCAGGATGTGTCCCAAACCGAGAACTACACAGCCTACTACTCACTTATCTGCAAACCCCGACCATAAACTGCTGTTCAGTGGCTTTACTCGGTACAGCATTAAAGCCACACCGAGTCACGTGTAGCTACAGCGGCGGAAAAACACACACTCTTCACACTGCACCTTTAATAATCGATGGGGGCTCTGTACCTTTAATATGCAGTCTGTCACCTGGAAGTGTGGATATAAGGTACATAAATAGACTGTAATTACATTTTAGAGTACATCTTTAAAAGTGCAACATATACACACATCAAGATAAAAGATATTATATACTAAAGAAATCCCAGAGATTAGAAATATACCTTAAGTAGAAAATATAAAGCTCCATAGAAAGGTCTATATACAGAATAAAATGCTCTGTTTGTATTTAGTTAAAAATAGTAAAGATTATGTTTAAAGGGATTTCTAGGTAAAAGTTATATACTACATATTAAAGGAAGAAAAGATGTGCCATTCCAGTGTGTACAGTTTTGATGAGAGTGTACGACCTCTAGAGATTTTGGGTTTCCTTGTTTAGGTCCATTCATGTATTCTCCGTTATATAAAACAAACAAACAAAGAAATAAAAAAACACACTTCACCTACATTTATTTGGCCCCTATGGTTTCCATACAGGTGAAATAAGTCTATAGTCTAATGACCAGACTGACACCGGAACATATCTGTACACCGAAGTCCCACTTAATGTACGAGATATTTTATTAAGTCGATCTCTTATTAATGACGCGATAAAGAAATAAATAAATAAATAAATAAAAGCAATTTGAGCTTCCTGACCTCAAATTATAATGAGGGGAAATGTGGGTGAATTTCGTTCTGTTTCACAGGCCTCCAACTATTTGTACATATTAAGTGGTGAAAATTGTTAAGCATTTGCAAGTGCACAATCTAGACCATTCAAAACAAACAAATAAATAAAATTCTGCATAAATAAATGAACAAACAAACAAACAAATAAATAAATATATACCCATCATATAGATTGTGAATTTAAAAAGGCATAAAAATTAAATTGCCCAATTATTTCACTGTTTTATTTATTTATTTATTTATTTATTTATTTATTTATTTATTTATTTATTTATTTAATATCTTGTTTATTTTTTAATATTGTAACATGTATAAATGTATATACATTGAGGACATCCCATCAAGTATTTTTATAATAATATCTATATTTTTATATTGATGCATTGATATATTGTTACATTTTATATATATAAAAATATAATATATATAAAATATATATATTAAATTGCCAGTACATTTCAGTTGGCTTGGCCTACTTTCATCCAATTTCAGTCTGCCATTTCCCCCAGTCTGGCATCCTTTAGGGTCATTACCATTTAGCCCACTCTGATTTGATGGCCAGAACATAGAATTTGGGGAAATTGTTAAGCATTAGAGAAATGTAAAACAAAAAGAAAAAATCTTACTCTTTTATAGCTCAGTGCATCCTCCACTACTCCTAACTGCCAGGTTATTGCAGTACTCATGAGCAATACGGAGCTGCACTGTTCAGGGCTTATAGGGTTTGAGATGTTGGCATGGGAAGGAGGGAAAGGAGCTATGTGTGTTTACCCTATAACGTTCAATACACGAAAAACGCTCTTACAGCAATCAAATAGCCTAAAAGTACAGCACAGTATTCAAGAGAACAAAATAAAATATTGCTTTCGGCCACAACCATAGAGAGCTCCATCCATCTTAGTGATAACATACCAATAAGTGTGATTAGCACTGGATTACCAAACTAACAGTCTCGGGCAATTAAAATGCAGTTTACAAACAGGCAAAGAACAAAGTAGGCTTTCATTTGTGAATGTCTCCGGAAAGTATTTTGGGCTTCTCACAAATACACACACACACACACACACACACACACACACACACACACGCGCAGGTGAGGGAGCTCAACTTCTTTCACGAGTGCCAACAATACCATCTAATTTATATCATTATATTCGCTTCTCAAGTGATCATTCATTATTATATAAATATAATTACAGCTTGTTTAATTTGATTTGTTTGCTTCTGTCCTTGATTTGTCAGATTTGCCATCAAAATAATATCAAAATGTGTTATTTTCTGGCAAAATATAGTAAAGTAGCAAAACAAACACAATCTCTATATAAAACAGCAATATACGGCATTATTATTATTATTATTATTATTATTATTATGTCATACAATGATTTTAATTTTTCTCCAGATTAGAGCATCTTCTATGTGCTCCCCAAAGCTCCCCTACACACACACACACACACACACACACACACACACACACGCTGATTTGTACCATTGCGGTTTTTCTCTGTTGTTTTTTTTATTTTTTAAATCTCGTGTTTATAGATAAACGTCCATTTTTTTTAATGGAAAAACGGAGTGCACCTAAAGGAAGACAAAGAAGCAGATTTGTTAGCAGTGTGGAAAACGCCTGAAAGTAAATGACCGGTTAAGGAAAACAGACATTATGTATTAAATTATCAGTATATTAGTGCCAACACTCACTCATTACATTATAGAGTATTGAGTCGGTGGAGTCGGAGCCAGAGAAAGCTTGGCATGGCCTCGGGTGGGTGAAGACTGAATTAAAGAAATGCCCCATGAAATGGTCTTAAAGCGCAGCTCAATCGATATTAACGGACCATCGCTCGGGTAGAAATCTCGCACCGTGGACCAGAACGGGTTTGTGTGTGGAAACATGTCCTATACCACCGCACAGAAATCCACCTGCAACAACATTCCTACATTTCACTTGCACAAAAACAGCCTAAAGATACTGAAGCTAATTCATGCTCGATTCAGGCCTGGAGCAGTGAATACACTTTCATTCTGAGCTCCGCCCCCTTATTGATTATCGATAATTTGATTCTGATTGGATATTTAATTCCTTATGATTGGTTATTTAATTTCGTATGATTTTTCATTTAGCTCCCCGAGGATTAAATCCACTACTCTACTTCCAGCTTTGATAAAAGATAAACTAGCCACATGAAACATTCAGAAAGGAATATTGCTTCTGAAATCACACCTTATGCACTATTTAGTGCACTAGCTAGGATGTCTTGCCATTTTATAAATCATTCCTGAAAACGTAGTGAATATTATCTGGAGCACACCCGGAATCCCACAATGCACTGCAGTAAGTGGCGCCCAAATGACGTACTTGAGCACCCATAATGCAGTTCGTATTTTGTGGGCTAGGGATTAGGGCTAACCTTAATAAATGAGTTTGGGAATGTCTCATAGAAAGGACGACACACACACACACACACACACACACACACACACCTGAAGCACTTGCTTGGGAACTTTTAGGCTTTTAGGAGTGTTATATATATGCAGGCCAATTTAAAGAGAATGACGTCACGCCAGTTGAACTGCATTATTAAACTTCTGCATGTATCTCTAGAGAAATTCTTTATCATGGCCCTGTAAAACAATTTACTGCTAATGTTTCTAGGACTTAACGTTTTAAAAGCTTTTCAAATTAATTATTTTAAATACACACTGCCATTATTAAGCCCCTAGACATTAAAAACAACTAGGCTATAACATATTATGGCCTGTGTGATTTCCAGACTTTAGTTAACAAATACGAGGAAAGCAATAAGAGCTTTTAAATTCAGATTTCAGCATTCAGACCTTCAAGTTTGTAGAAAAAAAAATCACAGAAAGGGTTGCAACACTGCTGTGCGAAAAGAGGTATATTTGATGACTGATTTAATCTCAGTAATAATGTAGAGTTTCACTTCAAAATGATCTACACATTTAAACTGCTGGAGACTGGAGAGTTTGTAGGGAGCACTGGGACAGGTTATCATTTGTGTTGTGTAGCCTATACACAACTAACAGCACAGTGTTGAATTAACGCGTGCTGTGTTAAATCCACAACTGTAGTGATTATCTGTGTCCATTTGAACAGAAGCACCACAGGTGTGCAGTCGATAGGGGACAGTCAGTCCACTCTGCACGTC
>CM074965.1:14078032-14108032 GCA_037577455.1 Pangasius macronema | reverse complement strand
TGCAAATTGATCTTTAAATGAAGACTGATACAAAATATTTTACATAAAACAAGGCTCACTAAGGATTTAGGTAGGCTAGACCCAATTAATCCTATCAAACATGTAGCCAAGCAAGTCATAAGCTTTACTTACATATAGTAATTATTCAGCTATGAATATTTATTGTATATAAGTGTTAGTAAGGACAGTTCACTTATTTTCTGAAAAAAAACAAGAAAACATAAAAAACTCACAAAACATTAATTTTTTAATAAAAAAACCCCAAATACTTTTCCAATCAGCAATCAAATATTAGTGTGATATTAAATCAGTCTGTTTCCAACCCCTAATCGATATGGTTTTCTTAGAAATACAGGTATTAAACTGTACTTTTCCTGGTTGGTACCATCAAGGATATTTTTTGTATTTGTCTTTTACCTGGAAAGATGCATGTGGTGTAGCTACAAAAGGTCCTCCAGGTCCTGGTATAAAGATACATACTGAAGATACGTACATAGAAAAGATGTACCCTTGATGGTACCACCCCAGCAACGAGGGAAGGTACAGGCTGCTACCTTTATATCTGAGAGGGTGTACATAGATTTGCTTTAAATGTCTTAACGGCTACTTTGTCAAATTCACGTCTGATTCCACCTGCCTTCACACTGCAGCATGGTTTCTATTTCATTTCTCGTTCCTCATCAGCTCTATGCACATGACCACACAGCAATCTATATTTTGATTTGCGGCTTTATTGGTATTTCTATTCAGTGTGTCTGTGACTCTCTTGTTCTGTGTGTTAGCCTGCAAAAGGAAGGAGCAGGAGCAGCACAAAGACCGCAACCTGGCGCCCAAGAAGCAGCGGCTGGTCTTCACCGACCTGCAGCGGCGCACGCTCATCGCCATCTTCAAGGAGAACAAGCGACCCAGCAAAGAGATGCAGATCACCATTTCGCAACAGCTCGGACTGGAGCTCTCAACCGTGAGCAACTTCTTCATGAACGCCCGGCGTCGCTGCGTGGACCGCTGGCACGAAGAACCCAGCACCAGCCCTGGGCAGCCTGGCACCTCAGCCACCACCTTCTCCAAGGCTTGAACACCCATCCAAACTCACACACTGAAACCTGCTCGGCTGGGCATGGCTGATACTGGATGCCCTGGTTGTTGGACACCAGACGCCCGTGACTGATGATAGGAGTGTCTGCGGGCACTGTCTTTAGCTTGTGTGGTTTTATTTTAGATTCTGAAATTCACTTTAGAATGCAATGAATGGAAGTTTTATTTTCGATGACATTTCTCGCTTTCATGTCATTTGTTCAAGAAGGCCTAAGGCCTGGTCTGAGGGGAGGCTTGATATTTAAGCCTTAAGCCTTCAGTTCTCTTTTTCCCTTCATTTTTTTTTTTAGAGTTGCACCAGGTGAACCAGGATTTGTTTTTGTCTCTTTACTAGGTAGTAACAAAGATGACAATAAGTGAGACGGCAATAAGTGTCCTGGCTCGTGCCCCTATAGTTCTCTGTGGTCAGTCAGTAGTTCTGCTCAAAATCTTGAATCACATTCGTTTTTTTTTTTTTTTGTACAAATTTGATCTTTGATAATCAGAGTCGTGGTGACTGGCTGCGAGAATTTACACGAAAATGGAGTTTTGCGCGTTACAATCATGCCTCAGACGCGCCACTCGTCTAAATTCTCTGGCCACGTTTCCTGCCCCGATTTTCTCGATCGCGTCTCGGTTTTGTTCACTGCCAGCGTGGCGCCGTGCTCTTGCTTCAGCACAACGACAAAAGGGATGGGGAAAGAATCAATCAGTCCTCTGAGCCGGCGCCTACAGAATCATTTTTTCACGCCAAGGGGCCGGACAGAGCGCTCCTCATGCACAGAGCAACGGCGCCACCTCCTGGACATCAGCCAACATTCACCTCCGAGTTTTATTTTCCTGCAGTCCTGCAGTCTGATAGTCTCACCTTTCTTATGAGGGCCAACCAAAGTTTCACAGCGCCCACATGCCAAATAATCTCTTTTGTTGTTGCTGTTGTTTATTTTTGCATGAGTTTTGATATTTGTATCCAAAGGATTTTTTTCCTCTTTGATTTACCAAAGATAAAAAAAGAAGAAACAATCATGAATCAGAGGGAGTAGGGTAGAGTTCAGCTGCTGCTTGCTTTCTCCTGTGCATGGAGGAAGGCAGTGTCTAGTGGCCAAACGTGAAGGTAAAATGTCACTGTATGATTGAGTGCCAATGACAGATGCCTTAATGATAATCACGGAGGATGGCGTGGCTCCGAGCCGCTCCATCCCCTCCAAAAAACCCCTCTCGTCCCTCCCTCCAGTCTCTAAAGTAACAGAGGAACAGACAAATCATGCAAAGCCGCTCATGCTCAACATGAAAACGTGTTGAAATAACGTCACAAGGTTAAAACCATACCAAAAATATGAAAATGTAAATATTTTCTCTTCTTTCTGTCTTTCTTCCTCCTTTTTCCTACCCCACTCCCCAACCTCCTTTTCACCCCACCCGTCTTCTTCTTCTTCTCTCTCTTCTTTTCCTCTATAATAATGATGCGGGTATTTAGTACCATAGACACAAAGTTTCTATTAAATGTAACTCTTTGTGCTCTGTTGTGCATAAACTACAAGTGAAGAAGCACCTTGTTAACGAAGTTGCGGAACAAACAAACTCTGAGAAAGACAAACTGGAGGAATCAGAGACAGAAAAAAAGGGTTGTTGTGTATACCGGAACAGGACAATGTTTGTGATAAAACGGACTCCTGAAACTGGAGCGACCTCTGAACTTCGACCTCTCTGAGATCAGATCTGTAATAGCGCCATGGTCGCTGAAGGATTGTTGTGGCTTGAAAACTGCACGCCATCAGGCTGGATGCTGGATTCTATTGAGTTTCCCAGTGGCTGTCATCAACATACCTGAAATTAGAGTGTGAGTGTATGGAAAGGCCAAAGTTATATTTGTAGCATCAAACAGGAAAGCGAGAACGTTCACACACACATACACACACAGAAAAAAAAATCAAGTCATCAGTGATTAGTGACCAAGTCTAGAGCCAGCTAGAGCCAGAGAGGTACAGAGGTTTTCTTTTTTTAAAGCAAGGTTCTTAAACAATGTTGTTTCAAAGTCAAAATGTGAAAAAAAAAAAAAAAATCTGAACATACACACATCGTTTGTAGTGAGAACCAGTGCGGCTACCTCACAGAATAATAGTGGCACATGGGACACAGCCACTGATACCAAAGATATTTCAGCCTGCCAGTTCTACCAAACCACACTCATTATTGCCGTAGTCCATTTGTATGTGTCATTCTACACACACACACACACACACACACACACACACAAAACTACATAATATTAATGTAGCGACAAACAATTTTTCCTTGTTATTACAATAGCACATGAACAGAATCATACACACGCACACGCACACGCACGCACACACACACACACACACACACACACACACACACACACACACACACACACACACNCACACTCACACTCACACACACACACACACACACACACACACACACACACACACACACACACACACACACACACACACCACACATACACAGAGCAGTCAGACTGCATTATGCCACGGTGAAGGAGGTGGCTCCTATGCAGTATACGTTGAGTGCCTTTTTCCTTCAACCACGGGTGGGATTGCTCTGGACACACACACACACACACACACACACATACACCCACACACACACCCACACACACACACACAAACATATAGCATAATTCTTGTGTCCTATTAGGTCTATTAGAGGCCTCACTTTCCATTCTGATAAAGAAGCACTTTGTTTTAGTAGGAAATGTTAACTTTTTGCTGTATTTATTTCATAATTTATTTATTTATTTACATATATATGTATGTATGTACTTATTTAAATGGGTGCTTTTTCTTACCATCCAAATCGTGTTTGGATCACTGAGGAGCGATTTGCTAAGTGTGCAGTGTGATTTTGCTCCTGATGCACCAATGGAGCACACACACACACTCCCAACAGAGCTATTTTTGTGTGTCTTACAGTATTCCGGGAGTGTGTACATGTGTGTTGGTGGTGCTGTGATCAATTTAATCATATGCCTTTTTTTTTTTTTAAATCACAACCATTAGCATATGGCCAAATCCCATCCAATTACTGATTAATTCTCCGCCAATCACGTGTCCTTCGGCTGGTGGTACAACCTGGCAGGCATGTGTTGACAATGAAAATTCTGATATACCTCAAAAGCTTTAATGTAAAGGCTATGTAATGAAACAATAACAAGGATAGTACTGATACCTAAAGATGATGAATATTGCTAAATAATAGTTTTGGAAATATTGTGACTTGAAGCTTTATACTGTTCTGTAATCTCTTTTTTCGCTTTGCCATCTTTGATTTGGGTTTTATACCAGTAGCATGCTCCCTGAACTTCCACCCATTTTGTTTTGTTTTTTAGTTGAAGGCAAGACTTCCTGAATGTTAGAGCTGTAAATGTGTTACAGAGTTACCTTTTCATGTCAGATAGAGCCTGGACGAAATGAATACATTTAAATGATACAAAATAGAAAAGTTTTAGGTTTTAGGGGTACGGGGAAGAAGGGAGCGTAGGTCGAAAGCAGAATAAAGTTGTGACATGTAAAATGATTCATGGAGCAAAACCATCACTGAGATGTTACGAGCAAATCTGATTTTGTTTTTAGATTTTTGGTTGTAATTTATTTTTGAATTCATATACGCAATTGCATTTCTGTTTAGATAATGTTACTTGTGTGTTGTTCCAGTGATTCTGATATTTAAAAAAAAAAAAAAAAGAAAGAAAGAAAAAAAAAAAAAGAAATCCAGAAACAGCAGCTCTGTTGTTAGGGAGATGCAGACCATTCTTTTATGCATGGATATTAAACTAAGTGTGTAGAAAAACTGCAGGATTATTCGTCCGTCTTGGCCAAGGAGAGGGGGAGGAATGAAGTCACATCAAACGGGGTGGGATAGATGTCCAACAAAATGGATTCAAAGGCCATCTGAGTTTTATTTCCTGTGCATTTCTGTTGTTGCTTTGCTTTTTTCTCTTGTTGAAACGCATGCGTTGTATTCTCTCCTCTCCTCTTCTCCGCCTCTCCTTACGTTGCATTTAAACTGTATATATGAATCGAAACGCTAAAGGTTATGGAGGGTCTCGGTCGCCCCGCTCTCTGTACAGCGTCGCACTGTTTTTTTTTTCTCCCACTCTGCATTCCTGCTTTTATGATTTACTCTGTTGTCTATTGACCCCATAGTCTGTGCGCCAGGCGGCCGGCGCCCTCCTACCCGCCGTTGTCATCTTCTTGAGTCGGAGTGGAGCGTTGGAGGGTGTTTTTTCCAAGCCCCCAGTGGCCATGTTTCTCTCCCTCCTCTGGTCCCCGAAAATCAATCAGAAAACAAGTGTCTTTGTGATGGTAGAAGACAATCAATTTCCAATGAGGAGGAGAGAGAAAGACAGGAACCAAAAAAAGAAAGAAATTAGAAGAAAGAAAGCTCGGAAAAGAAAAGGCAGAGTCGCTGCCAAGCGGCCGAGATTTAAAGACCGGGAGAGATCCTCAGAGAGATGGCAGAGTTCTCCTCCAAACACTGACCTTTAAGTCCAATAAAAATCACAACATTGGGTTTTTAGGGACTGCTCCGGATCACCTCTGTAGCCTCCGATTCACCTCTGATTCACATATACTGGGTCTGTCCACACTAGCCATTTATTAAAGGTTTCAGAGTAAGTGCTGATCTAGAGTTCTCATTTTATTTCAGTGAGTGTGATTACTGATTACTGATCAGCAATCTTAGTCTGAGACTTTTAATAAATACGAGCCATTAATACACAACTCTCGCCATGACATTTCCCTTCACACTGATATTCATCAAGACCTCCAACTTTCCCAATCAAACAGGATTATACTCTCATCTGACAATGAAACGTTCGGTCCATATTGATCTGATTTACACAAGCATCTGTGGTAGATGTGAGATAAGTGAAGAACACTGCAAAATTCAGCCCTTTAACCATTGAATGCACTGTACAAATGTAACCATTTGCTCCTAGGTAAAACTGTCTAATTAGCGTATGTCCTTTAAATGATCTGTAAATTTAGGCTACAAAACATCCACTGAAAAGAAAAGTCACATGAACTTCACACGTGAATAATCATACGATTCACATGGGATATTTACACTTGTGATTTTCAGACACATGTTTTTCATGTAGTGAATTTTTCAGAACTTCACTTGCAAAACGCAAAAAGAGTAGGCTAAAAATGTGCTAAGCAAAGAAAGGTGTACACACAAAAAAGTGTCGTCGTTTATTTTCCCATGTGATTTTTACACATTTCATTTATTTCCACGTTTTACACAATTTCTTTCCATGTGTGATTTTTACATGATTCATGTGATTTTTTTTACATAATTAATTTTTTTACTCGGTTTTTAACATTATTTATTTCCACATGTGATTTTTACACAATTTGTTTTCACCCTTGTGATTTCTACAAGATTCATTTTTCACATGCAATTTTTACACAGTTAATCACTTTCCATATGTGATTTTTACACCCAATCCATTTATGTTCATATTCAATTATCCAAATTTTCATATGTGGTTTCATTTTTCAGATGTTTCACATCTGAATGTCTCATGTGAATAACTTTTTCACATTTGTTCACATTATTATGATCACATGGGAAATGTATGTGATTTTTCCGTAAGGATAACTAAGGCTACAAAAGCGTACACTACAGCTTCCCACCCTAGTGACACGCAAAAGGTACAGGTGTCACACAAAGGGTACAGTGTCATATTTAACAAGTGTGCTATAAAGTGTGTGGTGTGTGGAGAAGAGACTGAGGAGTGAAAAATCATTTTTGCACAGAGAGCTATGCAAACACCCCCCACCCTTTTTCTCTCTCTCTCTCATACCCACACCCAACATCCATCCATACCATTCCATCCTCTGTCCATCCATAGTATTCCTCATCTCACACTCAGGGTATTGGGATTAAATGCCTGGAGGAACAATCACAGCACAGTGCATTATCACGGGAATTCACTCATGGCTGTCACGCTGTTTCCATATGGGACGGAATATCAGCTTTATTTTTCAAAGAAGTGCCTATGCTACATGCACCGATTCTCATCTACCCTATCAGGTTTCTTTCTGTTTCTCCCACTAGGTGGCACTGTAGGCAAGGAATTGTGACCCATATGTGGCGCTCAGACCGTACACAATCTAACATGACTCAAACATGCTTTTAGAGTCCTAATAGTTACAGCATTGGAATTGGCATTGCAAGTTTCCAGATTATGAAGAAAGTTGCAAAACAAAGAAAGGCAAAAATTTTGAATGAGACAGAGACTGGTAGAGAGAATGATGAGACAAGTAAGACAGTCAGACACATGATCTTTGCACACGTGATCTGCACTATGAGAGTGCCTGTGGGAACCAAAGATTGTAGGACTGACAATCTAAACTGACCTATCAAACTCTCCATCTATTCATTCATGCATTGCCGTGACCCAGTAATGAATCTCTCACATACACAAGACACACAGCGTTGTCGTTTTCTCTGAGTCTGTTCTCTCGGTCTTAATCTCACCAGTACAGAGGGCCTGTACAGTTCCTTATGTTCACGTGTTGTGTCCTTTAAAGAAGGCAAAAACTGAGTAATAACTGTTACAGAACATAAACGAACTAAAACGACTAGTATTGATACATAAATCGATTGTGTGTTTTTGGTTAATTAAATAAAGAAGCAATTGGAAAACAAACGCTGCTGTCTCTGTCTTTCACTTTCTATACCTATAATGATACATGAATGTCAAATATGCCTTCTACCAATGCAACCAAATACATCAATGGATTGAACATATAATATGTTCTAAACAGATAGGATTTTTTTCAGAAAGTTTGCCAGAAAGGTTCATAGGGCATCTGGTTGAAACTAGAGGTGTGCATCAGGTTTGGGATCCAGCAGGACGCAACAAAAAAGGTTTGTACTTGCATGCGGGCATGAGCAAGCAGTCAGATATGAAGCTTGTGGGACAAACAAAGACCCTGTTCATTAACAAAAATATGCATGGTGCATTTAGAGCCTTCATTTATTCATCCTTAGTAACTGCCTGGTCAGGGTTGCAGTGGTTTAAATGAGGCTACTAGTTTGTTTGAGAAATAGTAAATTAAAGTAAATTCGTTAGAAAATATTGCAGGCAGGTGCAAACAAAAATAATGACCGTACAAACAGGAGTTAAAAAAAATATTGTACACATCTCCAGTTGAGACCAATTATAAACAAAAGTAATTTAGCTGCGGTTGAGGAACTGTCAGAGTGCTGACATTTCTACCTCTGAGTTTTTTCCAGTGTTTCCCAGTGTTTCCCATGGGTTTAAATCTGAATACAGATACAGATATAATTATTTGGAACACTAAACATATACAGAAAATGTTTCCATTTTTCCATCCCTGAACGAGTTCCCTGAAATACTGATCAGCTCTGCAACTTTCCCCTGAAAAGGAAGTCAAACATGGAAAGTGGCCTCAGGTAGTGAAAAAGGAAAAAAGCTCGTCAAAGTTTTCACTAAGATTCATTAGAATCGGTGACAAACACACAACAATGTGTGCACATGAATTAGGTGCCATGTGAGTATATATGTGTATATGTATATGTATGTTGGCCTGAAGGGGTCATGAGAGCGCACATTCACACAGATACACATGACAAAAGACAACAAAGAGACGGTCCACGGTGTACAACATGCTTTTATGAATGCAATGTGTTTTTCTTTTTGTAAGACAAACTGTAGAAAACACTTATATGCTTAGAAAACACGTTATTCGAGACTGGACTGAGCTGCCGTGGGGTTGGATGAAGTAGTTGTACAGATAAAACTATGATGTGTCCAAAGGCTCAAACACACACACACACACCCACACACACACACACAAATGACATCTATATATAACATATGAATGTGTCTCTCTTTAGTGTACATTTAGCTCTGGCGTAACACACATTTCAATAGAAAAAAAAAAGAAATTAAATGATCTATCATACCATGCATTATCTGACACATCCTTTGAGTTTTAAGCATCGTGTCTACATGTCAGCAATCTGTGGCACTGTGTGTGTCGCTCTTTTTTTTTTTTTATCAGCAGGACTGAGTGAAAAAAATCAGAGACCAGAAAGCATGATATTATAAACATCTGCAAGGACATGTATAAAAAAACCCCCAAAAAACTCCAGTCTCCACTGGACTTGTGTGTCAGCGTTGAAACATAGCATACATGCTTAAAGCAAGACACTGTAAGAAAAAAAGAAACTAACAGCAAAGACGTTGGTCCCTGGAAGAGAAAAGATGCATACAAATAATAGGCCTAGTTCTGAAAATCAGTCAGTACTTTTTTAATTAAAGGAGATCACACCAGCAGGAAACCATGCACACATATATGGCTCTTATTCATAAGGATTAATATCCTGGATAATGTTTTTTTTTTTCTTTTTTTTGTTTTTTTTTCATCCAACCCCGCAGTATGCTTTAAAGACATGAAAAGAGATTTACAAAAGAACAAGTGTGTTTGGCAAGTTTTTAAGGAGAGGCATGCATAGATCACACAGATCCGCTAGTTCACAAGAGAGAACAGTTTCAACAGTATAATTCCTAATCTCTTAACAAGATTTATTGGTCATAAATACAAATCATTAACAAGAAGTGTGTCACCAAAAACCATGGACTTTTAAATATTGATCGTATGGCCTATTCTAATTCCAGTCCGTCTTTTACAGTTATGAATAGATATTACAACTGTCTTTATTGTTTGAAAAAAAAAGCTTCTAAATTGAAACTTTCGTTACACTTTCTTTCGTAAAATACAACCCGAATGATTTAAACCTTCTACTAAACATAAACATATCAGTGTTATTATTATTATTTGAATATTATATTATTTTCTTTTTGAAGCTAACAGTCACAATTTGCTCTGTGTAAAATAGTCTAGAGCATATGGCAGATAATAAGCTTTATGTAAATTCACATAATAAGGGGAAAATATATCATTCATGCTATTACATGTAGTCGCCTGCAGATGGCAGCAGAGTCGCATTTATAATATCTTCTAATATCTTACAAATTTTATAAATTTGTATGGCCTGTACCTTTGGCTATGTCCTACCTGCATATGTTATTAAATAATAAACTAGAAAACTAGTTAAAACTAATAAACGAGCCAAAACCACAGCTAGTGTTGTAGCTGTCACGGCTAAAATTTTGACGTAGCCTGCAATTTAGTTGGTTTGTATACAGTTTGGGACGCAGCCTTACATGAGCTGATTACATGTCAGGGTCAAAAAAAGAAAAGAAAAGAAAAAAAAATCTATATACTATGTTTTGTTACTCTTTAAAGTAAAATGAGTCTCTTGAAAAACTTAACTGACATCCACCACCCAGACACATACTGCCTTTTTTTTCGTTTTTACTACTTATCTTCATATAGGATTGTCGTAATCAGTTTTACGGTGACATTTTAATCGTGAGTCACCAAAAATAGGTTCGTTTCAGTGAATAATTTAAACGTTTCATTCATGTTTAAGTGATGTTATTAACTTTCGTCAAGGTATCGTGATGATGTCACTGCATTAGCTAGACACACATTTTTCTTTGCATGGGCATGAAGGTGTGTGCATGTGTGTATCTGAAAATGAGGGGTCTCCTGCTGCCTCTGCATGCGGGAAGGAAAGTTCAGACAAGAGCAGACTGTTGAGGGGGCGAGGGAGCGAATCTGGATGAAAGCCTTAGAGGCTCTTTTTTTATAATAAGACGAGTAACGCATTTACTCTGTGTTGACAGTCGTACCGGAAAATGTCTGGTTTCTGCTGCAAATCCATAACACGAAATGATATTTAGCACAAATAACTACTCCGGCGCAATCTGGTATAATAATAGATGAAGTATCAATTCTGTGCACTCATATGGGTCAAAGCCTGGCATTTTGTGTGTAAGCTTATGCAGAAAATGATTAAAATAAAATAAGCACAACTAAAAAGTATAACATCAGGTTATACTTAAAAGAGTACTCTTTTACCATTTATATAATATTAGTAATTATTTGAACTTAGTAACTACTCCTCATAAGCAACCTTCCTCTGATTTCCACCCAAGTGATGAAATATTTTAAGGTCCTCCATTCATTTTTTTATGCTATTGCTGCAAAGTGTGTGTCTGGGAGGCAGGTGTCAGAGCTTCAGTCCTCAGAGACAGAGAGAAAAATGAGTATATCTGTCTGTCTATCATCCATACAGCTGATGCACTCAGCAGAGGGGCAGAACAGAGGCAGTGACAGAAGTGGAGCAGCTCCACTGAATGTATTTGATGAGATCTGAAAACTGTCAAACACTGCCAGGAAGATATTGTTCCATCAGAAATGTCACACTTTCCTCCTGCCCTAAGAATGTACATTTTTATACAGACCAAATGCTTTGTAGTTAAGCTTGTAGTCACTGAACAAATTCATACCTGACTATATGATATTAGAAGTTAAATAAATGGTGATTATACATGGTATTTTAATTTCTCATCACTTAAACATCACTTCGCATCAGAAGAGCAACTGCAGCATGCGAAAACCATCTCACCTTTTCTTCAGTACTGTTAAATTTACTGAGAAACACTTCCCAATTTGACAGATCCCATTCACGCCCAATCTGTATGCGTTTCATACTCCATTCTGCATTCTGAAGTGCAAACAGTAAATCAATGTATTCATGACAGATACAGAGTGTTCCAGCTGCTACGCAAGTCTGTAGATGCCGCTGGTGTAATAAAGAGGAAAACTGGGTCGGGATATAAGGGGTCATGTGACGCCGGGAGGGTGGGGAGTCACATCCCCGGCTGAGCCTCCTTTCTCACCATCCACCACCACCACACCACCACACCACACCTAAACACAGTGACTGACTGCACGACTAGGAGCTAACGCTAACAAAATGCTAATAAACTAGGAAACAAATCTGATCAATCAACCAAACGAACAACACCGAGTCACAGGCCACAAGGATAACATCGACTGTACTGATGACGAACACAATCCATCCTACTGCACTGCTGATGATATCGGTGAGGTCTGAGAACATTTAGCTAGGTTTCAGGGGTGGCGCCAGAGTGATAAGTTTGCCTAGAATAAGCATTCGACTCATGGCTCTTTGGTTTGTTAATCTGTTCTCAACACCACATTTTAGATAAAGACTAAAGATCTGCAATGTCACTGTTGTTCAACTGCTGTTAATTTTTTTGTAGAAAGAAATTGCTGTGTTTAGTGTATTACAAGGCAGCACAGCCTTAGTCCATATTCCATAGCCCATAGTCCAAGACCTTAGTCCTTAGACTTTCATTCATTCATTCATTCATTCATTCATTCATNCTGCTTTATCCTGGTCAGGGTCATGGACCCTGGACGGGGCACCAGTCCATTGCAGCGCACCACACACACACACACACACACACACACACACACACACACACACACACACACCTGGGGGCAATGTAGCATAGTCAATCGACCTACCAGCAACTGTTTTGGGAAGTGGGAGGAACTCAGAGAACCTGGAGGAACTCACACGGAGACGTGGAGAACGTGGAGAACGTGCAAAACTCAACGGAGACAGCAACCCAAGCTCAGGTTTGAACCAGGGACCCTGGAGCTTGATTTTATATCATATTATACTCTCTTACCTCACCAAAGCTCCAAATCAAACAGTGTAGTATTGAGAACAGATTATCCTTCAGATCATTAACATTAACATCAGTAGAACAGCAATTTTAAAAACATTAATAATAAAAAGAAAAAGTACAAAACACATATGAACTAAACACATAAAGGGAGAAATACCTTCTACAGTCAAATACACATGGGTTAGATGGGTGTCATGATTTTCATTTACATCCATGGACTCCAGCCAGGGACCTCTCTCTCTTTGAGACCCAGTCAGGGTGCAGGAACAGGGATTAATGGGGGGATGAAGACTGGGCAGGAGAAGCAGAGACTTTCGCACACTGGCCGCCAAGAAACAAGTCAGAAAAGGAGAGGGATGATGATGATGATCACAGCATCACCAATCACCCTTTCTTGTATATGTGTGTGTTTCTTATATATGTGTGTGTTTCATATCTTTCTGCTATCATGATGGTATATAAAATGATCTGAAACTTCTGAACACCTTTAACAAATGGCATTAAATGACAGCATGTTTATGTCTGTATCTGATTTGTTATTTTGAGCTTTTCAGTGTGCCAACTTTCAAAAGAACTGCTTCAGTATAACTGTGAAAAGAGTCATGCCTATGTTACATTATTAATCCAATAAAAAGTCTCTAAAGCAAATGGCAGTAAACCAGATTTTCTCTGTTATTGCACTTGATGTTATTACTGCCTGTGCCTGCAAAATAAAACCAAGCAGTAATTAGCATAATTAAATGAATGTGCATGGTAAAGCTAAGGCAATAACCATGAACACAACATTCTTCTCAAATTAACATATTCACTAATTAATGACATTTGCCTAAAAACAAAGGTCTATACAGTAGCTTAATAGAAAAATAAAACAAGCTCTGGTCATATTATTTTACCATTCCCTGAAATGCAAACACAAGAAAACTCAAGTGTGCTGAAGAAAGCTTGTGTATGTCTCACATCTTCCCTGCATAGTACTATGCATTGTAAACAAATAAAGCTAACTGTATTGTGCAGTTGTTGCTTGATAATGGGTTAAAATGTACATTTGTAGACATGTACATTTACATACAGCAAGTGTCTGACATCAACGGACCTGATGCCCGCAGCCTCCCCCCATGAAGGCTTATGGGTCATCGTTGAGTGCCTAGGCCAGGTGGTGGGGAGGATATGAGAGAATACCCCATATCAGCCCTCCAACCAGCCTGGTATAAGCACTATACATCCACTAACAGTGCAGCCAGTACCCAAGGCTTGGCTTCCTAACCAGACCCTGTGGTCCTGGCTGCACATTAGCTTATATCCACTATAGTACAATGCTACTAACTGAATACCAGTATGACAGTAGCAGCAGTGCACTCACAGTGTTGCGGCCAGTGTGCTTGTCCCAACTTACACAGCACCTCATCGCAGACATGACAGAAAGCCAAGCTTGTAGTTCATAAACTCATGATTCAATGGCTTTAGCCATTTGATTGGCCAGATGGTTATTCAACTGTAGCATGATGGGAGTTTAATTTAAAAACATGACAACTGCTATATGTATTTTCTAAACTAGTATTTCAATTTGCATTGTTAGAACCACTATATTGTATATTAAATTCAGTAATGGATTTTTACTGCAACATTGGTTGGTGGTCATATATCTCTAATGTGCTGTTTAGATTTTGCATAACAAAATCATTAGCAATAGTAATAATATGCCATTGTTATAATATAACAATGGCAACCAACCATCCAAGCAAATATGGTTTAGGTAAAGGAAACTTATTAGCTTATCAAATCCAAGTGACTTAATTTAAATATTAACATCTTTTCCAAAGGCAGTGAGATCAAGGTAAGTTTAATCACATTAGTCCCTAAAATGTCTTCTGATATTACTGCGAGTCAGAGCTGTGTGTTTATGTTGGGTGTTTATGCCTCCCCCAGGGGGCCCCTGGCTGCGTTGTTTCATATCATTTTCATGTTGAACTTGCGGGTCCCTCCAGATGTTGAACTGGTAGTGGGCCCCTCTGTCTTCCTGAATGAGTACTCTACTGTGAAGTTGTTCTTGCGTTGGCCCCTTCCTCGGCTCCACACGAACAGCAGCAGGAAACAGAAGAGTACTACACCCAGGAAGGTGATGCAGCCCATGGCTGTAGACACCAAGATTGTGGTAAGGTCAAGTGTGAACTTAAGGAAGACACGTGTGCTGTTCAGACTAGTGTCATTAAAGTCCACCGCATACAGAGAACGGTTTGCGAACAGAGCGGGGTCCACCGGTTGTCCTTTCACCGTCAGTGTGGCAAAGTAGGTGTCGTTGCCACCCGCATTGCTGGCGATGCAGATGTACGTGCCACTGTCAGTCACCTGGGCATATCGGATCTCCAAAGTTCCACCTGGTAAGACTGTGATCCTACTGCTGCTTTTCGAGGTGATCTTTCGCCGCTGTGGTGAGATCCAGATGATGGCAGGCGCCGGTTCACCATCAGCACGGCACAGGAACGACACCAACTGACCCTCACGCACTGTCACTTGTTGAAGCTTCCGGTTGCGAATCTTCGGTTTCTGGCAAGTGAAGTAGTCAAACAATGCAGAATCTGGAAAGCTGCTCAGAATATTACCCTGTACCTCAGGTGGAGCAGCACATATCGGCATTTTCCCATCAAAATTCAGAGTTCGCCTGCGTTGCAGAATCCAGAGAAGTCGGCAGTCGCAAGAAAGTGGATTTCCGTCTACTCGTAAAGTTTCAAGGCTGTTGACGGAATGAAAGGAGCTCTCCTCTAGTGTGACCAGCTCATTGTTGGAGAGGTTCAGCACCCGAATCTGCCTCAGACCACCCAGAGCATGAGGCTCCACAGCTTGAAGGTTAGTGCTGACCATGTGTAGCTCTTTCAGCCTTATAAGATCCTTGAATGCCCAGGGTTCCAGCACAGATATGGGGTTGTAGGAGAGATTAAGGGATGTCAGGTAGACAAGATTGCGAAAAGAAGCAGAAGGGACTGCAGTAATGTTGGTGTTAGTAATGGATAGCCAGGTCAAGTTTAGACCCTGGAAACTAAAGGGGGAGATGTATTCCAAGTACGGCCAATTGTCTATCTCTAGCCCCCGCAAAGCGGACATCTTGCGGAAGTTTTGGTCTTCAATGGTAGAGATGCTGAGGTGGCGTAATCGAAGGGTGACCAGGTTGCGCAGGTAGGATAGGGTTTGACCAGAGATTGAAGTCAGGTTGCATCTTTCTATGGTTAAGTCTTCCAGACCCAGCAATCCTGAGAAAGCTTTATGGGAGATGTAGACCAAGTCATTGTCACCAACCTGGAATTGGGAAAAATAAGTGAAAAATATCAAATCGGGTACACATTTAAACCCAATATATAATGAAAAATTCATCCATGCTATCATTGAACCATCTAATTTATCCTTCTAACCTCAAGGTGTTTGAGACTGTGCAGGTCCTGAAACGTATAATCCAACAGAATGACAATCTTGTTTTCACTCAGGTCTAGGGTAGTGAGGTTCGACAGGCGAGCAAAGGCGCCCATAGGCACCAGCTTCAGCTGGTTTCCACGAAGATGCAGTGTTCGCAGTGCCTGCAGACTGGCAAAGGCATTGGGCTCCAGAGTGGAGATTAGGTTCTCGCTGAGGTCCACTTCTTCCAGCCGTGGATATGGTGCCAGGTCTCCTGGCGACACCCAGCGTAGCCGGTTCCGACTGAGGTCCAGCAGCCGGGTCTCTGTAGGGATGCCCTCGGGTACACCCGACAGACGCTTTCGCTGGCAGGACACGGAGCGGAGCTGAGCCACACAGTCACAGCGTGGCGGGCAGCTCTGGCACACTGGGGCGAGGGCCAACAGGGTGAGGCTTGCACCCAGCCAGCCCAGGCCCCATAGGGCAGCCATGAGCTCCCCACCACCTCACTCTAGAGGAATCAGTCTACCACACACCTATAGAGAGCAGAGAAGAATGAGACGTGAGATGAGAGAGAGGAGAAAGTGGGGGAAGTGTGCAATTACAACATATGTGCACCCTGAAAAATATGTGACATTAGGATATAAATAGGCCACATTGTGACAAGAACTGTTGATATAATAGTATCAGTGTCTAGGACTAAACATTCTCACTTAAAAGCTTAATGTATTGAACTAGTAGTAGCATTATGCAGTGGTCGATTTTGCATAAGAAAACACAAGTTATGAAATCTACTGAGTAATTCAAGCAGACAAGCCAATGCCTGGGCACATTTCTGAAACACCTGCAAAAGCCTGTGAATAATGTGTGTGCTTCTGTGCTCCTCACCTGCTTGCACAGACTGTCATTTCACTTTGAATAAATTAAAACTGGGTAGATAGTGTGTGACCTACTGACCTGTAAAAGGAAGATATATTTGTTGTGCCAACTGAACAGCAGATAACACTGAATTGGGGTAAAACAGGACCTAAAAGAGCCACTGTTCTACACTAAATACCCTGTTTATATTGCTCACATCTCTTGGTGTGGGTAAGCAGATGGAACTGGCCTATTGATGAATTACACACAGCTTCTCAGCACCTTATGTAGCAATTATGCTAAGCAATGGCACTTATATCCATCCAAGCCTTTTGTTGAAAAAAAACCCAAACATCTGTCAAAAGCAGAAGCAAATTTTTTGTACATTACCTTATATGCAATCGGGAACTGCAGTGATTGGTAAAACAAAGCGTGCTCTCTTTAATTTAATCCTGTATGTGCTTCAAGATGCTCATTAACTGCAAATCAGTGGAACACGTATTGCATATACTAGCATTTATCCAACCTTTGGACCATTAATACACTTTTCCTATTGCGTTATTCTGGGCTCATATAAACTTTGTAAGAGTTAATTTATGCCCAGTGGCTTTACTGTCATGTGATTTAACTGTGACATAATTGCACTGAAAAAGTACATGAAAAATTACTTTTAGTGACACCAATATTGCAATTTAATTGTAGACAAGAAACCAAATTGTACACTTAAAGACCTCAATACTGCACAAAGCACATCATGCTCACACACCTTATAAAACTTTTAACAAGGTTTTCACATCCACCAAAACAATAAAGTAGACTAATTGTTTTTTTTCTCTTTTAAACAAAATAAATAATACATTTGCTGAGTGTATAGATCAGAGCCCATCAAATCTAGTTATCTGGATTCAATAGGAACGAGAGGCAATGAACGAAATACCTGCTGTTTGTGGGCTTTGGCACTCACTTAAAAGTTGACTCATTCAGCATAGTTCTATCGTGCTCTGAGTCTCATAGGGATTCCAGCCAGCTGAGTGCTTCGTGTAATTGCCAAATCCAACACTCGCTACAGCCCTCATTGCCTCTCAGAGGGCTTCAGAGTCACATCAAGTCGTGTCAGTACATTAAACTCACAGTAAGTTCACCTTTTGGGGCTATGAAATTAGAAAGGTCCCAAAATGTCACTAGAAATTTTCAACTACAAAGTTCTACATTCTCCCAACATATGTTCAACATTGCATGAAGGGCTTAATAATTAGCTGAGGAGTGAAAATAGTCACGTTGGAGCTAGAAAAAACTCTGAGTACTCCTTTGGTCCTCTGTGGCTGAGAAGTGTTTTCCATTAGATGTTTGAGGCAGAAATTAGTATCAGACAGTAAAGTATAATTACTGCATGCATATTAATGTATGTTTCTAATTCCACAGTTGCTTATAATAATTTGCATGTTGGTTTCTGGTTGAAAAAAGAAACATTTCACAGTTTAAGTGCACAGAATTTCATATTCATCAGTAGTATTTCCATCATTTCTGAGGTGCAGTGAGATCAGTTTGGAGGTTATCTTTATTAGAAAGCTCAAAGGTTTCACCTGGGCTCCTGTGCATGTGAGCTCTAATCACTACAATACCATGCCATCGGTGGCTGGAAGCAAAGGGAGCAAAATTGGCCATGCTATCTTGGTGGAATGGAACACACAGTCAGTCACAGTGACACAAACCAATCATGGATGTCTGTGAGATGTATATGGAAAGCTAGTCCTTTCCTTGGGGTGTGTTATGCTGCCTTGTGAAGCAGCATGAGCAGCAGTTAGGCTGACTTTGTGCGACTGACTTAGAAGCATGTGTTAGCCTTCACTCTCCCTGGTTGGTAGCTGTTGTGTGTTTAGGGAGAGCAGGCTGATGGATGGGAATTGGCAGGTGACCAAATTTGGGGAAAAATGAGGGGACAAATTGGACAAGCTCTCGTTTTATTTGAATGTGCCTTAATTGATTACACATTTAAAAAAGTCAAACTGTTAGCACACAGGCTCAAACTCACAAAACGGTGCAATGAATTGACACGTCAATAGCCAGCGGGAATCAAGAAAACAGCTATGACTGATCTTTCACAAAGCTCAAGGACTGTATAAAAAAGATATCAAGGTGTTTAGGGCATTTTTTATCAGACTAAGCCATCTTTCAGAGATGAAAGAAACAAGACACATAGAAAGACAAAAACTGCCACAGAGATTCACAAAAAATCCAATCAAGCAGCAGGAGATCTGAAAAAGCCTTCAGAGGCAAGTGGAATAAAAGTGCACATTTATATCACATTCAGAACTAGCATTTTGTATAGCATGTTTCACCACCAATATTTTAGCATATATGTTTGACCTTTTGTGATTTGTGGAAATTAAAGAACATGTAAAAACTGACACATTAAGTGTCTTGTTGGTTGAGGGTATTCAAACCTTTACACTCAACTCCGTACTGATACAATTGAGCTGTATGTTAGGTAACGGCTGAGATGCAAATTGTTTTTTTTCACACGACACTCTTTGTCATTTCAAACTAACACTAACACATTAGCTAACTCCATCACAGCATCTCACACGCCTTCAGCTCAAATGTACGTCATTGTCACTTACTCAAACACCACTGCAGGGGACTGTGAGAAATCAAGTGCTTATGGTGAGCGAAGGAACGTCTGTCAAAGACCAATATCCTTATAGTGCATCTATGCCTCGTTTTAATATTCTGTAGAGTGTTAATACTGCTCATCTGTGTGCTATGTTCCACATTTACACCTTCTGAATTCAGCTGCACTCTCATTAAGATGGCACTACCACTATCTGTCATCATGGACTCTGCATGGTCACAGTGGGAGTCTCTAACACTTTGCTGGATGCATTTGCAGACTTTGCTCTAGTGGACTTGTGATAATTAATAGTAAAATAACAATACGGTGGTTTAGAACTGTAGGTGCCTATTTCGATATCGAAATTGAGCGACTAATTATCACTTAGTGGTATTAATTTTTAGGACCGACTTTGTGAATTTAATTATACGCTGGGGGAGCGTGCCTGAATGTTTTTTGCCTTTGTATTGCATACATTAATTTGCTCTTTATGATTGTAAATGAATCAAATTTTTTCAATGGACACTGAAATAATTTGTGAAGCATTATATATCCATACACTGCAGAGGTGCACAATATTGGAATCATAGTAGTTTAAAAATAACTAATAAAGTAAGTAATTAAGTAAATAAGTAAATAAATAAAGGTTTCAGCAACAGATTCATGCATCTTTGACAATTCATTTTGACTTAACTTCTTAGGTTTACATGATCTTATTTATATGGTTTCTAAAACAATTTAAGGAAGTATAAGCCATATTTAATTTTAATGATTTGGTTGGTCTGCTAAACTCAAATGTTGTGCAAATACATCTGAAATGCTACTACAGCCTATTGCCAAATTCTAAGTGTTACAAATCTGTGTGTATCAGCATTAGCACACACACACACACACACACACACACACACACACACACACACACACACACACACACACACACATATATATTAATGGAATATTGTCCAATGGCAATATATATATCATATATTGCCATTGGACAATATTCCATTACTGTTGCATCTCTAATATGTTAATTAAAATAGCCATTTTTGGCCAAAAAAGAAATGTAGAGTAAAACATTCTGTGGCTGAAACATTTAGTGCATCCCTACTGATTAACGCAATTTGCCTAAAGACAGCCAATTGACTGCAGTCATCTACAAATTAACTGAGACTCTGAATGCCAGGCATGCCATGTATTCTAGACACTCATTACTCAAGATCCATTATTTAACATTTCTCCCTCCTCCAGGGAGAGAGAGAGAGAGTGAGAGAGAGAGAGAGCATGAGAGAGCACGAGAGAGAGAAAGAGAGAGAGAGAGAGAGCATGAGAGAGAGAGAGCACGAGAGAGAGAGAGAGACAGGGAGAACTCTCCTTTTGAAGGCTCAGAACACAGGCTCCCAGTGAAGTCAGCCTTTACTTTGTCACCAATGCAGCAGACAGTTATAAATACACATTGATTTTTTGGTCAGATTGTCTGGATTGTCAGACACCCAGGCAGTGTTGTGTTCAGATACTCCTGGCTACCTCCATCCCATAATATTATCTCAGAAACAGACAGGAGACTGTGGAAGACATGCACAAGCACTCGTGCGCTCGTACACACACACACACACACACACACGCACACACGCACACACACACACTTCTGCTGGCCAAAATTATGATTTTACGGACAATGTAAATGCAAAAGGGATGATTCTTCTATAGAAACACAAGAATGTGTGCAATTTATTAATCTCCCCATGTCAACAGGTCTTTTGTGTAAAAGATTCAAAAAATATGTTCCATTTGTCATCATAAGCCCTGTGAGTCACATTTACCCTAAAATAATTCAGCTGTGAAAATACTCTGCTAACATGCATGGTCTAAGACGGCTTGAGATTTGGGAGGAGGAATTTGTTAACGCTATTTTAAAATCCTTCTGAAATCTGTTCCCATCCTAAAAATAGATTCATGCACTAGAGTCTGACTTTGTTTTTCTCTCTATCTCGTTTGCGTGTGCACCCAATTTAACGAGTCAGAAATTCAATAAACTGTTTGTTCCTTTTAATGCTTTCACATCAAAGCCACAATAAAACCCATTACAAACCTGTGCGCACGCTATGCCGGAGTATTGTGTCACATCAAACATGCGAACAAAACCCAAGCGCTGGCTTAGACATTTCTTGTGGCAGAATGAGGACACAGCCGGTGTCTCAGCATCCAGCATGTGACTGTTTCAATGGCAGTCGGGGAGGAAGAGGGACAGGTGTAATACTGCCAGTGCAAGTGCTCTTACAGTCCCTACAGTAATATACTTCAATGTATTATACATTTCAGTAGTTACTTACAGTGACACAACCTGACTGGCTGAAAGGTGTTCAGGTTTCTTTCTGCTTGGCAGTCTATGTCAGCATCTATCCACTGACTGATCTGGAGCACTGCCAGTCTGCTGTTTTCCAGCCACAATATCTTAACAAATACAAATATAGAAATAGGATGCATTAAAAATTGACCTGCATCGAATGCCATAGTTAGATTTGGAAGAAAACTGCAAAATTAGTAGGTCAAACTCCAAACTATTGCTCCTTCTATTCCGATTTTTCTGTCTGAGTTTGTGATGGATGAAAAACCACACAAACTGGAACAGCTAAAAATTACCCTTCACAAGTGTTCCTGAGTTGTGCTGCATGTTTGAAACATTTGTTTCCATTTTATTATAAGGATGTTGCATAGCAAAAAGCCACTTGTGGTTGAACTGCTTTTTTGGGAATTTACTATTTAAGGAGTTTGCTTGCTTTGTTTTTTCTTTACTTTCCAAAAAAATGTTGCACAAAATCAATGAAATACTAAACGAATAACATCATTACTGTGATTTCGTTGCACCTTGAGTGTACCACTTTGAGTGTTCTATCACTTATGCACGTATATTTGACACGTCACCGGACGTTTTTGGGTTGTCTACTTCATAACTACTGTTTTCTCACCTATTGCGCGTTGTTGATGCTACCACCACCATGCTTCACTGTGGGAAGGGTGTTCTCAGGGTGATGAGTAGTGTTGGGTTTCTGACAAATACAGTGCTCTGTGCCAAGGGCTAAAAATTTTCGTCTTATCAGACCAGATGTTTAATGAATCTCCATGTCCTGTTGCAAACTCCAAACAAGATTTCATATGGCTTACCACACTTTCATAAAGCCTAGCTTTGTGGAGTGTCCAAACTGTGGTTGATCTGTGAATAGCTTCCCCCATATTTGCTGTGACTCTCACTAGCATCTTCTGAGTCACCCTTGGCCTCCTAGTTGCTTCTCTGACTAATGATTTCAGTACCAAGTTGTAACACTACAAACTGTATAACAGTTCAAGGGGGTGAATACCTTTGCAAGCTGCATTAACCTAATATATTTAATCCCTCATTTTGAGACCATTTAGTAACATATTATTAAAATCAGGTCAGTTATATGTGCCCTTGTTTCATCCTGAAGATCATGAAGGATAAAGGTCCTGCAGGCACTGATGTGCTCATGCATGAAGAAAGTACACAGCCCTGGGATCGGTTCCCTGCACTGTGATTTATTCTGCGAGTTCAGAAACATCACCCAGGCCACACACAACCATCACCTTACATACCAGCATGCCCACTGTGCCCTCAACCACAAGGACGAGAAAGAGAAAGCGTGGCCGGGGAATCACTTCATCACTCACAGCACAAATAGAGCAAGGAACTTGTGATACCAAGGGAAGGAGTGGAATGAAGGAGTGAAACAGAAAGCAGTGTGTGCTTAGGATTAGCACAGAACAAACCATGCCTCAGTTGGATACCTGCCGATAAACTGCGAATGAATTAATTACAATATTACATAACCAGCAATCAAACCAAATGTCCATTTTTTGTCTTCAGCTGTCTACTGTGAGTGCTCCTAAACTCAAAAATGTGATTTTTAATGATTAACACTCCAGATTCTGATAAATTGTCAACTAGTTTTCCATCTTTCCATTTAACACTGTTTCATTTAAAACGAAGAGTTCTGTACTTCTGTAAAAATAATCTAGGGAGTGTTAAATATCACTTAGCAAGGGAAGTTGTGATACCCAGAAAATCTTAGCTACAGAACCTCCATCCTAGACAATTTAAAACTATAGTGCATATGATTTGTTGTTGTTGTTGCTGTTGTTGTTGTTGTTGTTAAAAATGGAATCAGGGAAGAAAAAAACCATAAAACTTGATGTTCCTGATCTGGTGTGAGTTGCCCTGTAATTTATAATGGTAACTTATAGTAATTCACAATCAGCAAAGACTGGTATGGCTTAATGCTGAGTTTCAGCCATTATAACAGAAGAGAGTTTCTCCATTAATTGTCTATGAGCTAAAAAGCTTGCGATGATTGGCCTCAAAGACTTGCAGAGCCCCACGGACAGCTTGTAATCTCACTCCACAGAAAATTTTCCTTCAACTATGTCTTGTTTTTAGCTAGCACTTTAGCATTAGCCAGCCAGTTTGCTAGTATCAGATTTGTGTTGTCTTCTTAGCTAACAGAGCAAACACAGCTAAACCACAACACCTATGATCAGGTTGGCAAATTCAAAAACACAACACAAGAGCACAACATAAAATAATGCATAACACAGATGATGCTAACAAGCTAAACATGCAATGTTAGCTTGTTGAAAGTTTTGTTAAAATGATGTTTTGCTCTTTCACCTCTTTCTCTACTCTTAAATAAGCTGAGGGGAACATTATTATACAAATTAAGACTTACTGAAATCCCAATAATAATTAACACTGTGACAAATATGAGCTACTAGAAGCGAGCTAGCTGGCTAGCTATTTTGGGTAGCTCTTCTAATGAGAGTGGAAGTGTAGAAATGTTTCTGTGCCATTTTTAGAGGTTTCTTGGGTATTAAAATAGACTACCTACTTTATTATATTACACTGGATATTTCTGTTGGTGTATAATCGGGTACTTTAAGTTTTTTTTTTTTAATACAACTGTACTTAGCAGGTTAGGTCTCTCTCCTAAATGCTGCCATTGCAATGAGTTGTGCAACTCAAGGGGGAAATGTGCATTTGCTATGACTAATTTCTGTCCTCACACAAACGCACACTGATTACAAACACCCACCAAGCAATAAATAATGGAATGAGAGAGAGAGGCAACCATAAAGGCATCCTGCTTCAGACACATGCCGAGTGTGTACACTGCTGTTGAAGTCACACAAGCACCACTGCTCGTTTCTCTCTGATTATCTGCGGCGTTTGCACATCACACGATTAATAAGAAAGCTGCAAGGAATGAGATGCAATCTAGTAATTTTTGCATTCACCTCTGTTCATGGTTCATAAATGAGAACAAATTATATCTGGCTATTTCATCTTCTGTTTCTACATGGTTAGGTCCAGAATAATTAAAGTCTAGTATTAAGCTGAAGGTAAATGGACAACAAGTTATAGTGGATTTGTTTTTATTTTTTATTTTTTACATTTTTTTCTGGAATTAATAACAATACCACCACCAACAATCCTAAGTAAAAATACACAGAATGGTAAAAACAGGCTGGGGCTGATTTCTTTCTAGCCCAGACTGTAGCTTATTCACATAGCTTATTCCTGACAGTAACGTCATGAGGTTACATGGAGTGTAGCACACCCTAGATTTGTTGCTGATTAGGACTAAGTGTTTAACAAATGCTTGCCGTCACATCCATAACACTTTATCAGCAGTGATTGAGAAGGTGCATTGAAAAACAATAGTGTAGTAGGTGCAGGTGTATAATAGGCACAGTAAACATGAATGATTTAGTTTACTTTCTGAATAATTCTCTATTTATTTTTTCAGGAATGCCTTTTTAAAGACAAATTATAAGTAAAGAGATACATACATACATACATACATACATACATACATACAGCACATTGTCTAATCATAGTAAAAATTGAGAACTGTAAGGTTTTAATGAACGAGTTAACGGCAAGCGCAGCTTTTCTGTTTCCCATGCTTGCTATTCAGAGGAGACACGGCATGATTACAGACTTGAAACACTTGACTTTTGGAAATAAAACATTTGGAAGCATGAATGGTGAATGGTAAGTGTGCTCCTGTGTGTACGCATAATAGTTTTATGCGTATGTGGGACGCATAAATGTGGGATGCGTAAGGCTTAACCAGAATGGTTTCATAATAGTATTGATAAGTAGTTTTTTTTTTGCTCATATCATGAACAGCCATCACTGTAAATGTAATAAATAATCATGATTTTAATGATAAGTAAAATTACTATAACTGCTGTTATCAGACAGTGGTAAATAATATCACAAAAAGATCTAACTGCTGAAATGGACATTTATAATTGAAAAAGTAATTTTAGCCACAATATTTCAAAAATCTTGCAAGAACATACAGCTCTACGATTAGGAAAGACCCAGTGAACATATCCCCAGGCATTCTGTGACAATATTTCAAAGTCAGACTGCACAGTGGGAATACAGAGCTGTCTTGTCTTAAAGCAGCATGGGCTCCTTGTATCAGCATTTATAATACAGAGAAAGGACAAAAAAGTTCGCATAAAGAGCCTGAGTTGAAAAGGAGCTAAAATGACCCCACTCTTCTGAATCAGCTGGATAGTAAGGGTGAAGAGGTGGAAGTGGGGAGAATTTTCACTTCCACCTGAAAGGATTTCCCTAGCACAAGCTTGCATGCCTTTTGCATCACCTCAGGACACAAGCAGTGCTCTAACACACCTGTATATAAATAGAAGGAATATATTCAGCTTCATATATAGTGTACATGCAGATTAAAGTGGGTATAATGGTTATAGTTTAAGACACAGACACAGGGTTACATAACTAGTTCTCTTACTGAGAGGGGATGTGATGTCCTTCCTTTGTGTTTGTCATGGCTACAGGGACCCATGCATGTCTTCAAGGCATGAATGCAAAGCTGACCAAAATCATTGTGAAGCACTGACACAAATGACATGCATTACTCTGACATACTGTGATAAATGTACGGCATGTGTGTGTATATAGTATGTGTGTGTGTGTGAGTGTATTGCGTGACCTGTCAGTAATACTTAAAAGAAGAGCAGGATGCATGCAGAGTGTGAGCAGAAAGTGGGAGCCAGAGCAGGCAGATGCAGAGAAAAGGGGCTGAGCAGCTGTCTGAAAACCCACCATAATGCCACAGCTTGTTTATTCTCAGTCTCTGAGGCATTTAGGCCATGGATGTGTGAGAAGATGTGAATAATTGCACATTTCTGTGTCATTCTTTTGTACTAATAGAGACTGTGCAGACGATTTAATTACTACTTTAAATTAATTAGTATTTGTATGAGATTGGGACCTTTTGTCCATTAAAATTATTCTGAATATGTGTGAGCAGGTGTTAAGATATGTGTGTGTGTGTGTGTGTGTATATGCCATAGCAGAGGTTCTTCATGTTGAATTAGCATCAATCTAGTTTCAAGATTTTGTAAATGGTCTGGTACTTTTGGTCAAGTACCACCTACATTCACATATTTTTTTTCCTATAAAAATCTCGAAAAACTCTAATGTAGATGTGATGCTCTGAAAGTTTTTTAATCCAGTCAAGCCAGCCAACTGCACCACTGCCAAGTGCTTCTCACAGAACAGCATAACACACTTAGAGGAAATCGCTATTTACCCTCTTCCGCATACATAAGCTAACAGATGCCCATGATTGGCTAGTGTCACTGTGATTGACAGGGGAGAGAGTGCATACCATTCCTCCCACCCTGAGAGCATGTCCAGTTTTTCTCCCTTGGCTCCCTTTTCTATAATAAAATCCTGCACGGGGACGTAATGTAAGGCTAATAATAGACATAAAAATTGTTATTATCTTACAAAAAAAAGTCTAATCATTGATAAGATGAAGGCTTCTTTAAGGACATGTTTATTTAAGATTTATAGAATGAGTCTCCAGAGTCAGTGCTTTTTAACAGTCAGTTACAGTAAGCTTTCCACCCTTGAGAGAGTCTTCAGAACAGAGGAATGTTGTTTTGTTAACAAAGAAAAGAAAGAAAAAGAGAGGCTACTGTTTATACTGTTTATAGCTGATAAAAGTGATAACAGGAAGTAACTATTTTCATGGATGTTCCATGGCATTTAATATAACTATAAACTACTGTCATACTTTAATAAATATAAATTGTATATAATGGCAAATATAAGAGATATAAAAGAAATAAAACACTTTAGGCCACATTTGGGCCACATCTCAGATGTTGGGTCACATCTTACCAAAACGTCCTTGATTATTTTCTTTTAACACTATGCTCCAGTGTGATTTTATTCCTTACTGAGAGCATGCCACCATCGTTGCTATGATCACACAGCCAGCTTGCAGAGCATGCTCAGGATACCAGTACTGGGTCATTATTGTGTATCCACCAATATTCAGAGCTCTGATATTAGCACTGGCAAAAAAAAAGGAGAAGAAAAAAAAAGATGGGATCAGTGCATCCTTAATATTGACACCATCTTATTGGTAATTTACTACCCAAACAAAAACAGCCAAAACAAACCACAACAGTTGGCTGTTTGAAGGATACTGTCAATGCAGGCTGACTCAGGACTAATGTGAACCGATCCGATATCAGACAGGGTGCAGCGAGACCTATGGCATGATTAACCGAGCCTCTAGGAGTTATTAATGTGATGGGGTAGAGGGCTAACAGCATGTTGCTATAGGGAATTGAATTGGTACGTGGCCCGAATGCTTACCCTCTGCTCTTGGGAGCCGTGTAAAGACTGCAAATTTGCAGCAGAGAGGAGCATGAGGAATGCACAGAGCAAATGCTCAGATGTGCAATATAACTGTATTCACTCGAGGCCTTTAGTTATTTGAATGATTTAGGCACTTTAGGGACCTTCACTGCACAAAAGTACTTACAATTAAAACATTATTTTGTGAAGAAGCACTGTTAACAATACTATAACCACTTTAAGAGCCTGCATACTGAGCATTCTGTTTATCACTGGTGGATCTGTGTTCTCGCTGTGCATAAAGGATCAGTATGAGTGTAACTTTTGAACTCGTTTCAGCAAGGTGTGTGCAGTGACACTGAGAGTTAGTGCACTGCAGAAGAAACCGGGCCTTGTTTCATTTGTCATTATCCGACACACTCTCATTGACATGCCCTTCCTAATTTCCCTGAGGGGAATCTGCTGCGCCATCTTGAAGACCATTACAATACTCCATTAGCTTGTGTGAAGTTCGTTAGTCATGTCCTTCAAGAGGGCATTTTATATTTCAAAAGGGTGCAATGGGCCAACATTTTACCTCTTCTATGATTACACTCGCTAAATATAGTTACAGAAGAATAGATAATATATAATTTATACAAGCTATTGAGACCTGTAGCTATAATGTACAGTCCCTATTAGCATGGAAAATGTCAATGAAACCATTTAAACACTTTAGCTGGGGATTATCTCATTACTTTCAATCATCATTTCACTTGTCACTATTGTAGTGAACCTCATTTACATTCATGAATAATGAGAATGACAGATTCAAGACAAATACTCAATCACTGCTAAACATTATTCTTCCAGAATCCCATGCTAAATTGTTACAGTTGGTTAACTGGGATCTGCACTGAGGTGAAGAGCTTGAATGGCACAATCTTAAAATTCCTTGGCTGAAAAAAAAGGAAACAGTTTCATCAACATAATGCACAATGACTAGCAGCATATCAAATACACAGTATGCTGAAAGTGACTGTTCCCCTGAGAACATAATATGAAGCTCTGCACAACTTTCAAGGGCATCCTAATTTTCAGAAACATGCCTATGTCTTGGAAAGTCTTGTAAGTTTTAAGCGTATATAGGATCAACTAGATATGGACTCAATATGTTGTCACATTTACAGAAAAGAATTTACTTTAGAAGCAAACATGAGAGTGAGTGAGTGGGTTTAAATAAATAAATAAATAAATAAATTTTTGCTGTAGCATCTTCATCACATTTACATGCACTTTGCAAAGGTGTAGTGTCATGACTAGGCTTTATATGCTCTCCAAACAGGAAGTGACCTGGAAGCAGTCAACTAGACCTCACAAAGGGAGACCTCTACTGGCTGGGAGGTGTAATATCCTGGGCTAGTGTGACTGTTCTAAACTAACATTGGATACGTTTACATGCACATCAAATTCTGTTTAAGGTCTACATTTGGGTTGCAGCCATATTCTGAGTATGATGTTTGTATGTGTACAGGCATCGGAATATGCCCGTATACATAGTTGTTGTAAGTATGCCTGAGTTGCCATTCTTAAATACCTAGCCTACAGCTAAGCATCTGTTAGCACCCACAATTCCTTGTGGACTGAGCATGTGAATACAACCCCTGGCAAAAATTATGGAATCACCACACTTAGAGGATGTTCACCCAGCCTTTTTACTTTATAGCAAAC
>CM074965.1:14059808-14077932 GCA_037577455.1 Pangasius macronema | reverse complement strand
CTCATTTCACTGTGTACTGCGTCAGCTATATATAGTTGAAATGACAATAAAAGCCTCTTGACTTGACTTGACTTGAATATATGCAACATGGCTTCAGCACGAACATTAAAGTAAATGCAGTAGCTATAAATTTCTAACTGCAAGGAGTTATACCCTGAGCACCTTAAATCATTGCTAGCTAATTAGCTAATGTAATGCAGGATTTTAGCCTGTAATTTACATTACTTTGGTTCAATGCTTCAAGGTTTTATGAAGCATATCAGGATGAAGTACTCTAGAAGGCACCTGGCAACTTCCTACATTTTATGGGAATACTTAGACATTTCACTGGCTAATAAGCTAGCACACAGACTTAGATGTGACTAATTTGGTTTATGCTGATAGAGTCAAGCCCTAGACTCTGGCAGAAGGAACAGTGATATTTCTAAAAAAAAAAAAAAAAAAACCCTGTAAAAATCCTTCAACCAAAATCATAGAACTCTCAGAGAGTCAAATGGTCGACACTATTTATTTACATTTCTTCAAGAAGTTACTTACAGAAATACTTTAAAATTTAATTTTAATTGTATGGTGCATTTAAGAATAAGCATGATCACAAAGACTCTTTACAGAAATACAGATATGGATGTAGATTTAAATCCCTATACTGAGCTAAATTGGAAAGGATAAACATCCTGAACCAAGGACCCAGAATCAAAAAGGAACTCATGCTCTTCTAAGTGACACCGGATAGTGCAATTAATTGTTAAAAGAGTACGTTCAAATGTTACTCAGTGTTTTGAAAGGATTTTCAGCATGACTATATTGTGAATACAAGTCCTGAGATGAGCGCAGGGCAGAGTTTATGATTACAGCAGTTATTAGGTACAAATCTACAGTATACATGTGAGATTATCCACTGAAGCAAGGGTAAGATTTGGGCATTAAATGATTTTGGGAAGGGTATCTAAAACAGCTGCATATGAGTCATAGGTGTAGAAGCTCCAAGCAGAAATAGAGCATTAGGATGACTCAGGCAGGTCCAGAGGGTGAGAAAAGCCACAGCAGTCAGGATCTGGCATTACATATGGCTCCTTAACAACAGCTAATAACAAGTGATAGCTATCACACAAATGAATTGTGCTAGTGCACTGAGATTTGCACTCATGTGCACTCATGGTAGCCACTTCCGCATATTTAGGAGAAGGTAATCTTTAGCTTTAGATTCTAATGAGAGGGAATTGAAAATATTACAAAGAATTCACAGAAATTACAGTTATTTTGGATTTCACAACTGCTAAACTCATTCCTGTACCTTACGTTTAAAGGTCTTATCTTTTCTGGTTGTGCTTCATAATTTCTCAAATTTCAATGAGCCCGTATTAGTACTCCAATCCAGTAACACACAGAAGGCTGAGTGGATAATAAAACAGAAGAGCGGTGCTGATAAGGCTCACATTGTTACTGAGTAGAAAAGGAAGACTGTCACTGAACAGAGACGGAGTCAGAACACGTCCCTTTCTTTGTCAATGTAGCTTCTGGCACGAAGTCTTATACTGCCAAAGTGAAAAGGAGATAATTAGGTTCTGTGAGCTAGTAAAAAAGTAATAGAGGCTTAACAAGATAAAGTGCCAGCTAGATCTGACTCAGTTTTACTTTCATGTGCATATATCCCAAAAACCCCTTATATATGTGATCGCAAAATACCACCAACACAGACACGGGTAGTGCTGGTTCCTCCTTTAAGATCTGTGTATGACAGATGGCCGGCTCAGCTCCATCCAATTATAACAGCATTGCTGGAATTGGCCACTTTTCAATCTCCTTCCCCAACTGATGGCCAGAGTCTTGTCTGACAGCATCCAAAATACTATTTAAGGGCAGAGGCAGTGGCTGTCAGTAGGATGTTTGACGCTTGATGGCAACATGATGTCTCCTAAGTGAAGCTTGCTCACACAGATCACATGATGTGCAGGGTCAAGAGTTAAGTCATGGCTCTTTTCCCAAGAAAGTGCTGTTAGTGTCTAAATATAGACTGGATTAGTAAAGTGCATTAGTTAATTATCAGTCACCACATGGAGGGAACTGCAATGGCTACACCAGAAGGCAAATAAATTTGTCCTGCATTGAAGGTCAACAGATGGACATATGTGTGTGAGCAGTAATGCACGTTCATACAAAACATTTTAGTAGTGTGTAGTTAATGGGTATAAACATATGTAGTGTGTAGTTAATGGGTACTTCCAGATGATTTACAAAAATAAATCACATGAATAACATCATGTAAATAAGGTGAAGAAAACAAGATTTAAATAATTTTTTTTGCATATGCTAATTTTCCTTAATAGCCATCAGGAGTATGGATCTTAAGTAAACCACACTTGCATAATTGGGAAGTTCAAAATACATGATCCATAAATATAAGTGTAGACATGAGTGCATGTTCTATTCCTAAGGTACTGACAGATTATAGGAAAAATGGACTTAAAGTGTATTAGTAAGGTATTGGGTCACCAGAACCTTCAGTGTGCCTTGACATAGATTCTACAAGTCTCTGGAACTATGCTGGAGTGATGAACATCATTCTTTCGAAATATATTCGCTCAGTTGATGGTCTAAAACATCTCCCATAGGTGTTCAACTTAGTTGAGATCTGGTGGCTATGAAGGTCATATCATATGATTTACAGCTTTTTCATCCCCATCAAACCATTCAGTGAGACCATTCATTGCTTTGTCCATGGGGGCAGTAATCTTAATCTTATCTGTATTCTAGAAATAAGAATAATAATAACAAACAATACTGTCGCAAAAATGTAATAGAGTATCTGTTTGTGGCCAACAGATTTAACCAGTGATGAAGTATTACAAAGGATAATCATAAATTAACAATAGTACAATCACAGCTGTGGGATCTTAGTACAACATAGCCTCATTCTTGTCTCAGATAATATGAAAAATGACAGAGGTTAGGGTTAAGGTTGGGGTTAAGGTTGGGGTTGGGGTTAGCACTTGTACCTTTTCGATACTAAACTCTTAACATCATGTTTGTAGCTTTTTGCAGCTAAGTGTAATAAAATTATCATCTTGCTGCAAGGCTTATATTAGTGTGCTTGTCCTAATATGATAGAGCTTCCATAGTTATAGCTTACACAAGGACTTGTGTGGCAGATGTTCCACATATGACTGAATTGAAATTTTTTTTGACACGGTGCAGTTTTCTGTGAGGAGATGTTTATTTAGCATTTTTGGAAGGAGTCCCCAGTGACAGCATTTTGTAACCGTCAGATGCAAAGCTGTTTCTTTACATTTTCCGACATTAGAAAGTCTTCAGGATGGAGGGCTTTGTAGTTTTTGTGGTAAACAAGATAAGCTGCATTTTCTTATTAACATCAAGAGAGAAAGAAAGAAATAGAGGCTGGAGAATAATTTATAGCTGCTAAGTGATAACATGAACTAACTTATTTTGAGGATTTTACACATTAAATGTAACTATAAATAGTAAAAAGTATGATGTGTTATTCTTTAATGAATAAACAAATGATTCATTTTGGAAAATTGCTGTAGTATAAGAAGAATAACACGATTCAGAATGTGCCTGTATTGTATTTAAGTGTCTGCATCAGACTCTTGCTGATCTCCTATAACAGCGTGCCCATTGTCTTTTCTTCCTTACACGATTAATTGCCATGTAGCCAATTCTAACTCATACTGGTAGTTCTACCTTTGGTTGTTTTTACATTTGCACTTTTTTCCCAACAAGAGTGAGTTTGTACAGAGAGATCAGTTTGTCTGGTCAAGAGTGAAAGCGGTTTTCAATTGACCTCTGTTCTACCTGAAAACATTGGTCTGGGATTCACGTCATATAAACTTTAATCTGGACTTCACCATGTGTGAAAGCATTCTGTTATTCGGACTGGGTGTTGCAAAACTTTCTTTTGTAGCATCCTATTTCAAGTTTCACAACAGCAAAGAAAGACAAGGCGTAGTCTCCACATGAACAGCATTGGCATCTCAAAATATGAAGCAGAGATAGCCATTGTAAGTAGCTCAAACATGCTGAAATATTTTTGTTAAAAAGTGAGAAGCATTGAAAAGAAAGGTTTCCTTTGGAACTGTTGACCAGTGTTGAGGAAAAAGTACAGAAAGCCTGAATAAATAAAAACAGTCAACAGATGTACTGCTATTTTCCATTAATCCTGTTCTCGTAATGGGTTGTTCAGTTGCCCAGTGGTCAACAATGCTGTGATTAAGTGTGCATCCATGACAGGTTGGAGCTGATTAAGGCAAAATATCCTTAGTACATTATGAGAGGGGTCACTCAACAGCACCAAAGCTCTTGGAAACCAAGCCAATCAAACACACTATGTATATATCCAGGATGCAGATGAGCCAATTATGCCTCAGTTCCGATGTCAGATCTTGGAGGAAACAGGGCTCATGATTGCACTCCAGGCTCACATTTTTTTGCTCTGTGAAACCCCAGAGGTCATATAAAATACAATTATTATACATGTGCAGTGACAGGGCAAAAGGGCACAGACTCAAGTGTCCCCTTGGGTCTATCTGTGCAAGTGTCTGTCTACATACTAATGATCAACATTATAGAACGAGCCCAACCTTAAAACATCCAGCGATCTGAAGCCACCATTCCAGCAGATGGTGCTTATAGATATGACTGTCTGTGCTGTTGTGTAGATGTGCTGAGGAAATCCGGAGACATGCAGTGAACTGTCGACTGGACCACATCCAGCTTACTACAGCTGCAGCTGGGATAACACTCGTATAAAGACCTCTAGTTTCAAAACTCTAGGCTACACTATACATATTATGCTAATCCATTCGTACTGGTATTGGGATGTTTGTGCCAGAACATAAATAATTAGTCTAAGTGGCGTAACATTTTGTCAAATGAAAAGCTGCTGTCGCTTTATGACAGTGCACATTAATTATGGCGCAGGACACAAAGACTATTATGTTCAATGAACTTGCGCCCGTTGATCTGTTTTTAAAAGGATGACAGTTCATTAGGAGTTTCAAAGGCTGGCTTTTCATCAAAGTTTGCACCATTTTACTGTGGGTTATGTGCTTTGATGTCTGGTATGACGTATTACTAATTAATAGCAAAATAACAAGGAAGCCAGCCATTCATGCATTTACGTCAGCTGCTCCTGAAAAATGATTCTTTGCTGGGTCTCATCGGTGTTAAATTAACACTTTTCAGGAACAGACTATTAGGTTTGATAGTCAACCATAACTGATAAACAGGGATGTAGTGGGGAAGGATGGACACCCACATTCATGAACCAAAATCTCTGTAAAGCAAGGTAATTTTGTTTCCAGGAACAACTTAAATGTTAGTTCATCTGAAATGCAGCCAGTGCATTTTCTTGGGTCTGTACATATTGACTCATTTAACATTTTAGGCACCATTAAAAACATTAGAAAAGCTCTTTGTCTACCACTTTACTTGTCTTACACTCTTACTGTCAGTGCGAGGCTGAGATTTAGAACAACACGAGGCAAAATCTGGGTTGGTTGCATCAGGCGAAGTAAAAAAGTTAAGCAGAGTTTTATGCAAATGATTAGCAAAGGGATGTGACTGTCAACAGTTTTTCATATAAAATCCCACAACATGAACTGGGTAAATGCTAAAAAAAACACCTTGCATAATTGCTATTTCCAAGGAGTACTGCAAATTGGGATTTAATGAGGTAAAAAAAAGTATATATTTTTTTCATTTCAGCATATATTGAATGTTTTATCTTATGTCTGTTTACCTCTTTCTGTCCTAAGTGTTCCACTGAGTACAATCCAACGGTCAGACCTTTCAGTTTTCAGTTTTCCTTTTTGACAGTTTTGGCATCAAAACCTCTTCCAGTTGCTCCCAAGCCATCTGGAAGGCTCCCCTGGCTTCACCAGGTAAATCTGGCCAGTGCTCTGCACAACAAATCCAACTAACCACCAAGTGTTGGTCAGTCGACAGCTCTGCTCCTCTCTTTACCCAAGTATCCAGAAAATATGGCTTTAAGTCTGATCATACAATTAAAAAATCGATGCTTGACCTTTGGTCCAAGGTTCTTATGCACTTATGAGCAACCTTGTGTTCAAAAATCATGCTTGTTATTGACAATCCGTGACTCCTGCACAGACGTCTAATAACATTTCACCACCTTTTCTCATTGCACTTACTTGTCATTGCACTTACAGCTTAGACACACCTCTGTATACTGACGGGTTCTGTTTTTATATTAAATCCACACTAAAGTGCTTAACTCTTCTCTGAATATGGCTAATCATCATCACCCAGTGACCGACGACTTCTTCACATGAAGAATCATACAAAATCCAAGACATTGCTAAACTTAACCTCATATTTAGTGTTGCAAATATTAATAGTTCTCTATAAAGCAGTGAGAAACTATTATATCGTCATTATTATCATCACCATTATGAAATATTATGATTTAACATTTACAGCCCAGCTTGCCATTCACATAAACTAACAAGGGGGAGCTTCTCTCCCCAGCACACCCCCGAAATAGCTTAGTATTTACAAAGCATATTTGTGAAGCATATTCCACAACATCTCAAATGTGAACTTGAAAAAAATGTCCATTAAATTTGGATAAAATATGGATTTGCATTAGTACAGATGCACTGGATTAGTAAAATGGAAAAGACCTTCTTGACCTGTTTTCTATCATTTTTTAATGATTAGTGGAGGCCACCTACAGTATCCAACTATTCACTAAATAATTACAGCTGCCTCATGAAAAGAATTGGCACTCCTGCTGTGTGTTGGAGGAGACACGAGGACACGCTAACTAGCATGCTGTTGCTAAGTGAGAGAAAGAGAGAGAGAGAGAGAAAGAAAGAGAGGGGGGTGTTAGACAAGAGATATAGTGAGAGACATTAAAAGAAGGCAGGATGGGAGGACAGTATCTCTCTCTGCCAGGTGAACAAATGAAGAGTGGAATGCCAGGAGTGTCCTTGAGTTGTAAAAAGATAAAGCGACGACAGAGCTCCTTCTCTCTCTAACTCTCTCTGGCTCTAAATGAGCCTCTCAAAGACGAGGAGCAGATGATGGGAGAAATGACCAATAAATCCAAAAAGTGTGAGTGAAATGAAAAGATGTAATGATGGTGAGGCGGGGGGTGGGGGTGGGGGTGGGGGGTTGTGTTGGGGTGAGGAAGAGGAGATAAGAAGCTTAGCCTGATAGAGTGGAACAGTGATTTAGAGTGTAAAATGCATAAGGAAGATGAGGAAAAAATGGGGGGAAGGGAATTTCAGGAACTTCCCAACTTAATCTTCCTACTAAGTGTGTGCATCTGTATATACAGTAGGTGGGTGTCTGTGTGTGTGTATATGTGTGTATGTATGTTGTGGCACTATAGCCAGTATCACTGGGTGGAAAATGGAGGCATGATTAGCCTCTGCTACACCAGACGGAGCCAATGAGAGGCAACACCACTGCTACCATGCTGAATCTAATACAGGCCCGGAGAGGGGGAGGCACGGAGAGAATGGGTGATGGCAAGGTTACATGAGCTTATAGTGTTGAGAAAAAAAATAGCAGAGTTAAAAGCAAGTTTATAGGGGAATGCACAAGAGGAGAGAGAGGGAGAGAGAGATTTCATTTTCTCTTCGAGCTGCATGAATTTGGCTCTCTCCGCAGGAGGTCTGCAGGGTTTGAAAGCACTTAGAGAGGAAGAGGATGGCTCAGAGAGAAAGAAGGACAACCCCACATGTCTCAGCAGAATGCAACCCCACAGCCTCAACAGCAGCATAAACTTCACACTTCAGGGATGAATGACAGGATATAAGAGAGAGACAGTGGAAGATGTGAGGTTACCTGAGGGTCAGTCATGACCTCCTGGACATATAAAATAATTGGAAATGGAAAATCCAGTAAACTGTAAAGGAACTTCATGGATACAGAAATGTGTTATAATGTCATTGTCATGCTGTTTGTGAGTGTGTGGATTGTATCTATTCTCATCTTCATACATCACTGTTCATATCACACTGTGTGCTAGTGGAGAGCACAGTGAATATGATTATACACACAACAGGCTGCAGATGAGATCTGTGATAAGAGATGAGGCCGACCCTATGATAGATTACATCTGTTCCTCAGTTTTCCACGGCAAATTGGAAGAATATTTTAAAAACAGATTTAATGTTGGGTACTAGGAAAAAATACCTTTAGATTAGGTACCAGTTTGTCTAAAAGTACTGCCAAACAAACGTTTGTTAGGTTGTTCCCATTATCTTCTTAAACACCACCACTCCAGTTATCACAAAAATCTCTAAGTAAACAAGTCAAAAAAAAAAAAATACTGTTGTCTATCATTGTATGAAAGGAGCTCTATGCTCTTGTCAAAAAGAGCAGGTTACTGTAGTCTGGAGACGAACTTCTGCAAAAAAAACCTGACAAACACCAAGTTAGATTGGCATAAAACTTGCAGGAATTCCAATCTAACTGTACAGACTGAGGCATAGCAGATACATACACTCACTGGCCACTTTATTAGCAACACCTGTACTCCTGTTCATACATGCAATTTTCCAATCAGCTTGTGATCCATTTGTGGAATGCTGTGATTGATCACAGAAACTCTCATACCTAAGATTGGTCAGGATTATGCAATAAAACCCTTTAGTGATTGGTTAAATGGCTCATTTGCATGATTACTTTCAATTAATAAATGATAAAACATTACCCATCCCTATCCTCGCTGAATACAGACTCTCTCTCTCACCACAGAGTAGGTTTAAACTCAGGACTTTTCTCTGAGATGGCTGGAAACAACATCATCTCCCTTTATAAGATATTGCTTCTGTGTTTAGGGTATATGTGTGAAAATGTTTCGTAAATTTCCTACCTCTTCTTGATGAAATCTAATCAAGCAGAACTCACAGAGGCTCCCAAAGTCTTTTCTTTACGCAACATTCGTGAATAATTTAGTGCGGTGAGACGTTAAATAAAGTAGGACCTTCGGTAAATAACTCGTTCTCCTCGACCCTTTTGGAAAACAGATGTCTTAAATCCAAGGCAGCAAACAAATTATTAAACAGACTGTAACGCTGTTGATAAAAGCACACCCCTGGATACTCTCTCTCTCTCTCACACACACACACACACACACACACACACACTTCATTCAAAAGGACTGCACACATCAATCAGAATATGTACATTCCTATGACAGAACACAAAAAGAAAACAGGAATGGAGTCTTATGACACATGGGTGGGTGGAACAGGCTGTGCACGATCTCAGATGTTTTATTCATTTATGGTTGAATCATGGACTTAACTGTGAATTACATCCCTCCTTCTTTGCCTAGTTTATGGAAAACTGGCCTCATTTTGATGTTTCACATTTCAGTTGTGAATTTGTGAATACAAACCAACACACCATATTTTGGATATACTGTATCTAGCCAGGTTGCATTGCAACAGCTAGCTGTTAGCATGTAAGCTAGTTTGTAGGTTATCATGCTCACTACTATATAATAGATGAGCAGTATAGTTGCCATTAGCCAGCTCTAGTTAATGGTTTCCTTCATTTTCCTTCATTCTAGTTTCTCGGTGAAAGGTACACTGATTTCCTGTCAGCAAGAAAATAAAATAACAGTTTGAGATGCTGACGTCTTTCTTACTTTTCAGAATGCTTATTTACTCAAACTTGAGAAATTGAAGCTGTACCTTCACTTCTATCAGAGTATTTTTAGTAGAGTGTTTGCAGATTAATGCATTCAAGACAACTGGAAACTCTGCACTTTCTGACTTGTAACTTCCTACTTCCTATCTCAGCACATTCACTGTGTCTCAGTTTTTAAAAATTGAAAAAAAATGGACACAGACAGTAAGCGAGTGGAAAAAAAAGGAATTCCAGCTTAGAGAAGGCAGTGCTCCTGAGTTCCCAAGGGGAAATTTTGAAGTAAAGCACTGTTTATATTGATTTTATTCCACTCAGAGTTAGAAAAAGTCCCAGTCAGCACTTGGTCATGCAGCGTATTTCTATCACATCTGTTTTTTACCTTGGGAGACAAATATGTGTCAACAGTAGGGTTGCCAAACTGGATTAATGTTTTTAGCCATTGTTGATTAATAAAACAACTATCATATTCCCTATAAAAAGATTTTGTGATATATTTAGTATTGAATATAAATTACAATACTAACTCCTGAATGATATTTTTTTCCAGATTGGTGTGTTACAGTGGCACCTGTCAGGGGGATAGGATATATTAGGCAGCATGTGAACAGTCAATTCTTGAAGTCGATGTGTTGGAAGCAGGAAAAATGGGCAAGTGTAAGGATCTGAGCGACTTTGAAGGCTACCCTGTATGGTTACCACTGAAAACGCCTACAATGGGCACATGAGCATCAGAACTGGACCATGGAGCAATGGAAGAAGGTGGCCTGGTCTGATGAATCACGTTTTCTTTAACATCATGTAGATGGCCGGGTCTATGTAATGTTCTGCTGGGAAACCTTGGGTCCTGGCATTCAAGTGGATGTTACTTCGACACGTACATCCTACCTAAATATTGGAGGACAAGTACACCCCTTCCTGGTGACAGTATTCCCTAATGACAGTGGCTTCTTTCAGCAGGATAATGCTCCCTGCCACACTGCAAAAATTGTTCAGGAATGGTTTGAGGGACATGACAAAGAGTTCGAGGTGCTGACTTGGCCTCCAAATTCCCCAGATCCGATCAAGCATCTGTGGGATGTGCTGGACAAACAAGTCTGATCCATGGAGGCCCCACCTCACATCTTACAGAACTTAAAGAATCTGCTGCTAAAGTCTTGGTGCCAGATGACACAGCATCCCTTCAGAGGTCTTGTGGAGTCCATGCCTCAATGGGTCAGAGCTGTTTTGGTGGCACAAGGGGGACCTACACAATATTAGGCAGGTGGTTTTAATGTTAGTTATCTAATCGGCCAATCATGTGGCAGCAGCACAATGCATAAAATCATGCAGATACAGGTTCAAGAGCTTCAGGTAATGTTCACGTCAAACATCAGCATGTGGAAAAATTCTGTGTAAACTCTAGAGACTGTTGTGTGTGAAAATCCCAGGAGATCAGCAGTTTCTGAAATACTCAAACCAGCCNTCTTGACCTGTATCTGCATAATTTTATGCATTGTGCTGCTTCCACATGATTGGTTGATTAGTTAACTGCATGAATGTACAGGTGTACAGTACAGGTGTTCCTAATAAAGTGTGTGAGACAGTGTGTGTATCCCCAGTGGTTATTAGAGGTGGCATCTTTGTCTTTAGGGAGCAGAAGCTCTTAGGCAGTCCCTTCGGTCTTTTCTGTTAGTCTTCTATTCGTCTACAGAAAGCGTTCATGTCTGGATTGTTCTCTGTCTTTTGCCTTTGTTTCTGTTCTCTTATCTCGCTCCAAATCCCTCTGTCTCTTCTCCCTCCTCTTGTGCACCCCTCTCCCTCTGTCATCAGTTTCACAGGGTCAAAAATCCAGCTCTGATTCCCTGTCTCATACATGCAAGCCGACTTCTATGAATAATTCAGCACTTTCTGCACTAAAACTATGATCATGACATTCATGCTTGACGCAATTTGTGCTGTTTTAAAACTGGAGCTGTCGTTTCTCACTTCTTGCTCTCTCCTCATCCTCTCTCCTTCCTCTCCTTGCTCTGACTGAGAGAGTCTCAGGCTTGGCACAGAGATGGCAGACGTTAACAGCAATAAGAGCATGTAGTTTAAAAAAGAGAGCTGTGAAGGAATGCCCAGATATCATACCTTTGATTTAGATATTAGACCAATATCAGAACTCACTCACTTTCAGTAACAGCTTTATCCTCATCAGGGTTGCGGTGGAACCAGAGCCTATCCTGGGAACACTGGGCATGAGGCAGGAATACACCCTGGATCGTTCCTGTATTAATATTGACTGTTTTTCACCAAGTCAATGTCAGTGACAGTTAAATCAACTTAATCTCAAAGTCATTATTGAAAATGAGTGGTTTCATAATCTATTTTATTAAACCAAACATGATATGCACAGCGCTACTAGAAATATGTACAAAATACACCAACAGAACATGCAATGTTCATGGCACACATGTAAAATAAAAATCATCTAGTGGCCATTTCTACTTTTCTAGCACTAGCACTGTTCATGAGTTGTTTATGTTTCCACTGAGACACCATTGTCAGTAAGTATGCCATTCTGTTCACAGTTCTGTACAGGTAGAAAATAGGTCTAAGTCTAGAAATAAAATAAATTAGATTGATATATATTTATTGACTCTACCTTTATAATGACAGATCACAAATATAGATAACAAATATTTTTAAACTGTGAAACTGTGTCTCCGGGGGCTTTAAGTGCCTAAGTATCCCTGGTATTTTTTCACATTAATTGCATACTCAAATTTCAAATTATGTAACCAGTATTATTTGCAAATATGACATTATTACCTATTAAATTAGGATTAATTATTTCACTGTAGTACTGCTGCACAACCACATATTTACCTAATAAATAGTATGTAAATAGTATAAAATTAAATGCATTTTAATCATGATAACTGTTTTGGCTCTCTCAATGAAACATCGGCTAATGTTCATTAGTTTTTTTTAATTAGTTCATTCAGTTTAAATTTTTTTTTTTTTATGAAACTCCTTGTGTACAATGTTTAACTATGTTGAACTATGTTTAATTGCATACTGTGGAGGTCTATCTATCTATCTATCTATCTATCTATCTATCTATCTATCTATCTATCTATCTATCCATCCATCCATCCATCCANTTAAACGAAGGCGCAGGGTAAGCCAATGATAAGCCAGTATTTTTTTTTAAATTTCAGATTCAACTGAAATAACTGTGAAACAGAAAAGCCGGCTGTCTGTCTATTTAAAATGAACTATTTTGTTTCTATCAACTATTTTGTTCCTAAAGGTGCTAATATTAAACAAAATAATAATAATAATCAAGATTATTTTTTTATGCATTCATGGCCTAAATAAATATCATTGTATAGGATTTAGAAAAAAAGGACTTTTGTGCTAACCAGCATTTTTTTTTTTTTTTACATAATGCATTAGCATATTTTGATTGGAATTTCTCTGCACTTGGTCATAGCTAATTCCCAGCGTCTCTCCCCTATTAAACAGCGCCGATGCAGATCTGAAAGGGTGGCTGAGTTCAAACACACTTTGTGTATAAGTGTGTGCAAGTGTGTGTGTGTGTTTTTTTTTTTTTGGCAGTATTGCCTGTCTGTTGAAATATGTGTGAATGTAAGAGGCTGTTGGTTCTTATGTAAGGTGTGGAGAATAAATGTGTGTGCCTATAGGTTCAAGGTTTTGTGTGTGTGTGTGTGTGTGTGTGTGAGAGAGAGAGAGAGAGAGAGAGAGAAGGAGCTGATGTAGAACTAATACCTGAGGATCCGCCCCCTCACGACACAATACACAAGGTTCAGCAATCTCGCTCATAAATTCCAAATTTGTAGCTCAGTGAGTCAGATGTGATGTCCTTACATCACTATAAAGACACTGGAAGCTCCTCCATGATAGAGGATGGAGTGCGACACAATCCGTCGCTGCTGAACGATGTAGCAGAACGATCATCTGTATAGTACACCAGCTTCCCCTAGGCCTTCATGATTAAATTCTCACTTCACACACACACACACACACACACACACACACACACACACACACACACACACACACACACACACACACTGTCAAAATGCCTTGTGTGCCAAAAATATTTTGTTAAAAAAAAAAGACAGTAAAGAAAAGACTTCATTGGTGTCATGGGGGAAGTGTAAGTTACTACACATGACAGGAAAGAGATAGGAGAAAGGGAGAGGATTGGGGAAATAAAGAGAGCACTGTCACTTCTTACCCAGAAGAAGGTAAAGATCATGAGGGAATAAGTGACAGAGGACAGAATGATGAGGGCAGAGGACAGAAACAGTATGGCTCTGTGCGTAGTCATGCTGCAATGGTGTTTAGTGAGTCTTAGTTATGCCTGAGTCATGTATACTCTGCCCTAAACACATGAAAACCCTCACATATATAGTCAAAACTTGAGTCTTTCATTATATAGATGTAGGACCCAAGTTATATAAGAAATTAAGTAATATACATAATTACATATTATTTGGATGCACTGTAAAAAAAAAAAAAAAAGGACCCTTTAAAATTACCACATAGTTTCATGTAGTTGCCGTAATTAATGTTTACAGCATTCGTACTGTAAAATATGTTTACAATAATGGCACATTGTATTTTTTTAAAGTGAGTGCAAAACTGTACTTTTACAGGACTACTGTATATTAGCATAAAAATCACTGCTGTAGATTTACTGCTGTTTTAGCAAACATTTGGCAGATATACATCTTAAATAAATTTCAAATAGTCAAAACTACTAACAAATAAATCTAAAATCTGTGTTTATTAAAGCATTTCACTGTAGTACCCTTTCAGAGTAGCTAGCTAACTACCTTTGCTACCTAAGTATTAGCATCTATTAGAACATTAGCTAGCTACATTAATGTTACCGGTTGTCTTTGATTATAGTTTAAGTGCAAGATGTCACTCATTATCAGGCTATTTGGTTCTAATTTGGTTATAATTTGCATTTATAATATATAATTAAGTAGCTCCTGTCAGCTATATGGACTATAGCTAGTACTCTAGTAAACTAGCAGGCTGTAGCTAATCAAACGCTAACAGGTATGCTGAATAAGTTAATAGCGGCTTAAACTCATTTCATTTACTCTGGTTTGCTGATATTAGTGAAGTTATGCTGTTTTGTCAAAGGTTTAAGGAAATGATGATGGAGGAAGGTCATTTGCTGCTTCAATGTTTTGAAGCCTACTTTTACAGTAATGTTAACACTTTAGCCAAAGTAGCTATACAAGGTCATTTGGTCTGCCAGTAATGTAATGTAAATATTTCCCCAGAATATCATGTATTAAATGTAAATTATTTTTTATATTATAGTTTGTATTTTANTTATTAGATCTTTGCTGATCTTTTTCTATAAACAGTGTGTACTGTTTTCATTTCTGATCAAATCACTGCTGTTAGCTGGGTGTTGAACCAAGCAGTGACACTGACATGTTTATATTCCACATTTAAATGTCTAAGATCCTATATTCTACATCACAGGGCACTTGAAAGAAAATAATAACTCCCATCTTCTGTATATATGAGCTCACAGACAATCATGATTGGATAGTATCGTTGTGATTGACAAGGGATAGAGTAATGCCATCCCTTCTAATCAGAGAGACTATTCTGGAGCTTCAGGCTCGAGTTGAAGCTTGCTAATCAAAACATGACGAAGACAGCAGCTTTGATGAAAGCCACATAAACACAGAGCATATGCAGTATATGCACAGTGTTCCTGCATTTTACAATTACGTATGCTGCGCAGTAAGAACTGCGTTCTGGTGCATGGTGTAATTGAGGAATATTGTAAGAATAAATGGAGTGCCACCTACTAAACCTATTCCTATTAAACCCAGCACTTCTACACTGCCCTCTCTGATTGCTGCCATTCAGTTAGAAGCCAGGGCTCAGAGCGATGGGGCTCAGACTGGCTGTGCTATTTTTGAGAGCGCATTAAAAATTGAATCAATTGAATAAATCTTGCAAGCATAAAACGCAGAATCCAACTCGCATTATGTCCATGGAGGGTGTAATTTCCCTCGAGCGCCTACCACCGGACACCTGCCCCTTTGATAGGTTAATGATTAATCAAATGCATTATTGATCAAGGCTGCATGAGAGCTTGGGAATTGTGTTTGACTCAGGTGTGAGGCTTGATTTTTTCTGTATCTAAAAATACCAGCTACTGGTAAAAGCTAGTACTATAATAGTAAATCCAAATCCAATGTGAAAACAGCAGCACCCAGGATACACTGTGATTTAGCGTACATCATCAAATCTATTCAATAATTTTTTCTTTTCTATGCAGATTGGTTCACATACAGTATGACCATAAACATTTGGTACTTCGTCTGATTCTAAAACCCATCTGACTTTGAATTGGAGTGAGAGATGTGTTTTCCATGCTGCTTTAAGCTCCGGCCCTGGGAGAAGGGGGGTAATGGGGTAAACTCCATGGAAACGGCGGTCTCTTGCTGCCCTCGCTGCTCCAAACAAAGAAAAGATAAAGCCTTGACCTTGATGCATGTCATTCCCATATGCTCTGCTGGCTTCACGCTTTAAAGGAAGAATTAGACAATTAGTGCAGAGATTCAGGGCATGCGCTCACACATAGTGAGGTTTGCTTGATTGTTTGTGCTGTTGAAAGCCTGGGTATGGAAATGATTAATAAAATGATGCTAATAAGAGACATGGCACTGTTTTTTTCCCCCTCCAAATGGTGCTTTTAAATGCAAGTGGGATAAGGAGATAGTAAAGGAGGACGGCTGCAGTTATTTATTCGAGCGATGGGTTGAAACATCATAATTAATGTTGATAAACCTGCCTAAATTTATACTAAAATAGACAATTTAGGCATACACAAACCCTGGTCTGGTTTATTAAGCATCAGTAGTAGTTATGACATGGCCCTTTCCATTATCTAATCCTCAGACCATTCCACAAAGTTTGCCAGTTCTTTGCAGAGAGAATTGGTTTGGATTCTGCACAAAAATACAGTTCATGCAGCTTACACCAGTTATAAGATAAATTAAACCCCCTTATCATTTCAATAAAAATGTCCACTCAGAAATGCATGCCTTGAATTCATACCCGTATTGGGTTCATAGTATGCTTACTTCCTGGGAAGTCAACAATTTTATTTGCGTTTATAACCTGAGTTGCAAATACCATGTGACACATGTTAGAAGAAACTGTTAGAAGTGATAGCAAGGCATATCTTTCCATGTCATTGGATGCTGCCACCATCTTAGAATGGGAAAAGTAGTGCTCCTTTAGAAAATGCTGCTAGTTTTGAATGTAAGACTATGAGGAAACATGCTTTTGCTAACATCACGACTGACCACAAGAGTTAGCCAAGTACTGACCAGCCAACTAACCAGCCAAACCCTAACCACCACTATTTTAAAGACCAAACAGACCACAGTCCCACCCTTGTTTTCTATTGGCTTACAAGACTGAGGATCAAAGTTCACCTACATAAAGTTGGCGTGAAGCAAAAGTAACCGCTACCAGAAGCAAATGTGAGTTTTATGTCCCATTTTCTTTCCCCTTCAGTGAATTGCTATATCTGTAAAGGGAATTTTATTCATGTTTGGTCTGACTGCAACTTTAGCTGAAAAAGTAGGAAAGTTTTTAAGTGGCTCATGTATCGCCAAAGCAAGGAGTCATAAATCATAAACGCTATCGCTAAACCTCTGCAGTTCATTTGGGAAGCAACACATGATTGAGGCAGAATCCAGTCCAAGTATACAGCTGAGCAGTGAAGAGTTAAGGATCTTACACAACCTTATAGGAAGTTTCAGTTTCCTCTGTTTTGCTTTAGGTTAACTTTAGGGAGTGTAAAGCTAGCACAACAGCAATGCTTCGAGGTTTCTTTTTCTGCCAGATATAAAGTGAATCACATTTTCCTTTACAGTCACAGATTTATTATTCAGTTATTGAACTTAAAGGACATTATTCGCTACAATTAAACTAATAAAGGTGTGCAGTTTTATCAGAGTGTGTTATGAGAATTTAAAGGGTTAATTGTCTATCTACTACAATTCCACTGCCTTAAATTCAATTAGCTTCTTGGCCAAACGTTAAAAACACTCAACTGCTGTCCATGTAATTGATTTCTCTGTTACTAAGCAGCTTTCCATGTTTCCTTCACTCTTTGATTCTCCCACTCACTTTAATTTTTTTAGAGATGATAGGGACTATCTGTGACATCTTCTGAAAAGAATAGAATTACACACACACACACACACACACACACACACACACACACACACACACACACACACACACACACACACTACTGGGCAAAAATTTGGCAAATATTAGGTTTTTAATGGTCTTCATCAGAAAATTAGCCAGAATTAAACAAATGCACTACTAAGACCTCCTGTGCCACAATTTGCTCATTTACTTTTGCTGTTTGGGGAAAAATTGGAAACAGGAAAATTCACTTATATAGTCTTCTTGTGCGCAA
>CM074965.1:14031629-14048666 GCA_037577455.1 Pangasius macronema | reverse complement strand
GAAAAGCCGAAAGAAGAAGAAGAAGACAGAGCTGTGGGAGTGCATTTTACATTGAGGGTACTGGAGTCTAAGCAGCATATATGTGTGCATAATGATAGGTATATTAATAATCTATATATTATTATTGTTTTACCAGTCACAGTTAAAGGAATCCTGAACGCTACTTCCCATATCCTTCCTGTAATATTCTTCTATTTAGGGATATGAATGAAAATTTTCATGAATGCAGATAATCTAGAAATAGATTTTTGATTCTAAATATGGGGAGAAAAGGGTATTAAAATACGATCTGATTTCATGGCCAAAGTATGTTGAGACCTGACCATCACACACATAAGTGCTTGTTGAGCATCCTATTTCAGAGTTGGTCCCCTTTTGCTACTATAAAAGCCTGCACCCTTCTGGGAAGGCTTTCCACTGGATTTTGAAGTGTGGCTATGGGGATTTTGTGCTCATTCAGCTATAAGAGCATTACTGAGATCAAGCACTGCTGTCGAGCAAGAACACCTGATGCACAGTCCATGTTCCAATTCATCCCAAAGGTGTTCAGAGGGGCTGAGGTCAGGTGTTTGTGCAGGCCACTTGAGTTTTTTGACACATTTCAAATCATGTTGTCATTGATGCTTTGTGCACAGGGACATTGTCATGCTGGAAAACGTTTGGCCCCATATTTCCAATAAAGCGAAATTTTAATTCTACAGCATACAAAGACCTTATATACAATTGTATGCTTCCTACTATGTGCCATTAGTTTGAGGAAGGCCCACATATTGGTGTGAAGGTCAGGTGTCCATCAGGAAACAAGCTTTTCAGAGATATATGACATTATGTGATTGTTCCAGGTGGGCAGAGCTTATGCCTCCTTCAAAGTTGCTAAGTATCATATAATGCAGTGGTCACAATTGGAAAAAAAAAATGGTGAAATAAATATTTTTCCGGTAGGTTTTGATATTTGTAATTTCTACAGTTTAAGAGTAGACTTGTTATAGCTGCAATTTCCAATCCAAAAATCAGAAAAATGACTCACCAATATTATCGTCTCTACCTGTAGTGTCTTGGCTTAAGGAGACATAATTTATAATGACTTGCCACAGTATTAAGCATTAGAACCAATGGATGTTATGTTGTAACATGACTGAACAAGACATCGCTGTTCATTTAGACTGAATGTTAAAGAAAAGAAGTTTCCTCCTTATCCTAAATGTAGGTGATCAGATAAGACATGTTAAGCATTTCTGAAGCTAAGCCTAATTGGTTTCTGAGCAGATATTGACCTTGTTCACAAGTCAGCCATTTTGCTCATGGTAGGAAGGGGCAGTCAGTCAACAGATGTGAAAAAAGTCCATACAATGGATGTCCATACAAGTCCATAGAATGTATCAAAACCCTTGGAAGAAATTGTGAACAAAGGGAATACAGTAACTGAATTGATATTTACATCCATGAAGTTAAGAGTGAATCCAGTGCACATCCAAATTTTTCTTCTTTGATTCTCATGAACTGATTCTCATGAATGTCCAAAAATTACTCTTACATTTTTTCACTGCTTAAAAAAATAGAAGGCTAACCTCATAAAATGACTGAAAAATGTCCTTTTCAATACTTGAAGCTTTCTTTTAGCCAAATTTATAGAAAATATATCTTTGTGATGGAATTGTACTGGTAGTAAGCTGGAAGGTAAAATCACATGATATAACCTACGGACATTGTTTAAAGCAGTAAAGTATATGAAGATTTGGGATCTATTTAAAAAAAGGTTTTAAGTGTGATTACTTATATTAGCTAACTCTTACATGTTAGCTACATTAGCTTAGAAGCTCCAGTTCGTAAATAAATAAATACATAAATAAATAAACGAAAGAAACAAATGTTAGAAACAAAGCATGTCTTGGTTGACTGACTACATTTAGGGTAAGTAGGAATTTGCCATATTTCTGTTCACATATTCTTGCATACTGACGTTTTATACTTTACCACACAGTCTACATGCATCCAGCACCTGATGCAAAGCACGTGTGTGTATGTGTCAAACTGATCTCTCCCCCAAGGTTAATCACTCACCCCTCCTGCTAGCTTTATACCTGTACAGGTTGGATATAAGGGGTCATGCTGAGCTCTCCGATTAATACACTTTGCCTTATAATACCCAAAGCCATTGGAATCCTTTCATGTGCAAGTCGTTAAAAAATTACAGACTAAAAATAGAAAAGATTTGCTAAAAAGCTCTCATTTATTATTTCCTAATGGGGACTTTGGGAACTAATTATTGATGGAGCAATACAATATGGCCATGCCAAACAGTATGATGAACAGTATGAAAAATTTTACAATGTGGAAAAGAATCCGCTTCCCATCTATAGTGAAGGTGACAGCCGTGAAACGCCTGATTGGCTCTTGAAGAGCTCCATGCCTTTGCATTGAAGAGAGAGAAAGAATGACTGTTTTTTTCCCTCTTCAAATGTCAGACTCTTTACTCCTCTCACTCTCTCTTTCTCTCTCTCTCTTTGTGGATGTGTGTGTGTGTCTGCTGGAACCCTCCAGAGACGACGTGCTCTGCTGCAGCGGCTTTGTCACCGAGCCTCTACAGCCATGAGGTGCATGTAAATGTGCCACTGCGACTGCATTAGTGCACAAATGCGGACATTATTCTTCTCCGGTGCAGACGTCTGCATATAAAACCTATAGCTGCTATACACGACGAGAATTCAATTACAGTTTAGAGAAATTTAGAATATATGACTGAAATATATGACCCAATATATACAGACCCAAATCAACAGTTTTCAATATCAAAATATCCCCATACAACATCCCATTTTTAAAGACAATAAATGCAATATGCTATTTATTTGGGGAAACTTCTAGAATATTCTGACTTGCTAAGAAACCAGGGTTGGTTTTCTCTGCCCACACTGGTTTAAAAATGTGTGTTGTGTGTGTGTTTTTTTTTCTTTTATTTTTGTAATGTCATTATCTACCTAACAATGATGCAAGTTCCATGTGTTGCCGATAGAGGCACTCTATACAAACATTACACCAGGTAACCCAGGTACCTCAAGCACATCAAAATCTAAACTGTAATGCCTTGTGGATATACACAACGTTGAAGCAATTGCTGAAACTGTGGAGAGGTTTGACAAAGTCTGAACATGTTTAAGAATTGCACAGGTAATCGTCCTTTGTCTTTCTGCAGCAGTTGAGCATGTACTTAATTAAACATTCCCCTTCAGTAGGCAATGCAAATCTCCATTCTACTGCTGTCCTTACTTTGCTGTCCCCATTACAACCCCTTTATGATCCCCTTTATGCGGACACCTTTATGTAACAAGCCTAACCTTGCCTTCGCATTGGCATGAAAAATTACAGAAAATGTCATAATTTCTTTTCTCAGACCACCAAACATTTATTATACACTAAGCATAACTTTAACATACACAAATCAGAGGCATTAAACCAATTGCAAAGCAATCATTAATACAGAACGGTGCAAAGAAAATTGAGATGCAATCCAAGTCAAGGTCAATAAGCAGGTAAGGGTCAGAAAAACAGTCAATAGTACAAACAAGGACAAAGGATAATCCGAAGAGTAAATCAACAAACACAGCAAGAATGTATTACATGGTAAGGCAATCGGGAATAAGCAAGGCTCGGAACTTACGCACACGCTAGGAATGGCAAGACTTCGCAATGAGCTAATATGCATGAGCTGAGTATTTGTCTGCTAACCTACAGAATATAAATATATACACATTTTTTTCAATGCTGCTGGGGTCAGGCTGTGCTTTGTGTAAAGCACCTGTTTCAGGTTGTGTAGCAGTCCAAAAAACGATAACAAAAAGCATTCGCAGGATGGGTCCCAATGGCAGGGGAAGCAAAGTACCAACAAAGAGATTTGATTTCATGTCTGAGAGTGGGTGTAGGGGCTGAGAGAGATAGAGAGAGAGAGAGAGAGAGAGAGAGAGAGAGAGAGAGATGTGTCCTGTCAATTTCCATGTCTTCTTATTGCAAATACTACTGTCATTTGCACACATACTCCTACTCCCCCCACACACACACACACACACACACACACACACACACACACACACACACACACACACAGAATCCCAGCACATATTCTGACACAAGCAAGTCTATATATTAACCACATTAACAGAATGTGCTGTGTAAAGTTCATCATGCTTTGTCTTTGCACAGTTTATTCTGTATCAGTCTTCATGTTTTGAACAATGCAAGTTTCCTCTTTTCCTGGTAAAATGCTGAAATGATTCCCTTAAGCAAGTTCACTTCTTTCTCAATAACACACTGAAATGAGTCCCTCAGGTAATGGATCAATAGACCTCTGGTCTCCATTTCAGAGAGAGAGAGAGAGACTGGGAGAGAAAGGGAGAGGGAGAGAAAGAGAGTGAGAGAGAGAGAGATGCACTTTAGATGTGGGATTGGAGATGATGCTGCCCTGAGGCTGCCCTCCTTCTCTAGTTTTTTTTTTTTTTTTCTCAAACTAGCATGTGTGGGTGAGAAGCAACACTTAGCAACAACATAAATAATGGGTGTATATTAGAGACACACACAAAGAGAAAGTGAATGATGCATCTGCATTTACAAAATTAAATAAGCAAAATTTTATTGTGTAATAAATGTGTATATACAGTTCGAAATGCTTTCTTCTTATATCATCATGAAGCCTGTACTGTCATTGAGCTGGTGGTCATTATTTCAGGCAAACAGCTAAACTATGACTCAGAATGCCAGTGGCAAAGCATGTGTGTAGATTGATCTTTGACAGACTGATATTTATTAATCTATTATTGAATGAAGGCTGGCACATCTCCTAAAGATTATCAAATGACAAGAGTGCATCAAATGAACAGTGCATATTAAAAGTCACCCTGAACTTCCCATGAACTTTCACTACCCTGAACTTTATAAAACTTTTTTTTTATGATTAAACATCATTGGATTTGAAAATCCTTTAAGGTTGAAAAAGCCACTGGAAAATTTGAGCTTGTGTCACACATATGAAATGCAAGAACTATTGCCTCATATCATCTCAGGGAGTTTTTCATTGCCAGCGTCGCCACTGGCTTGCTCATTAGGGATAAATTCACAGTGATAAATGCAAATATTTACAATATATTTTTGTGAATCCATTTATTTCTGTGAAGCTGTATTTTGCAAATGCAACTTTGTCAAAGCCATAACAGTGTATTCTCAGCTTTCATTTGCCACCCTACGTCTAAAAACCTGGACATATGGCTGGCTCCAAATATGAAATATGAAACAATGTGGTTGTTGCTAAATCTGAAGCCCTCTACTGCTAACAGAGACAGGAAATAAACGTCATCAGGATGAAGGTGCAATATGTCTGCTTCTCCTCTACTCCATCTATTAGTTGAAAGAGACCACCACAGGACCACTGCTAACCATGTGATCTGGATGGTTGACCATTTTCAGCCCAGCAGTGTGCTGCTTGTATGAGTGTTTCAGCAGCCACAGTGTGGGTTGCTGGGTTGAGAAACAGTCTACCAAGAATATCCCGCCAACAATAGTGTGTTGAAGGGCTAATGGACGATCAACACATTCTTCATGAAAAAAGAAGAGCTTTAGGCTTTAAAACTAAACCTGCAAGGAGGGTCAGCAAGAAGTAGTTTGTAGTGTCTAATAAAGTGGCCAGTAATGAGTAAACATAATGTCTAGAAAGATATGAACAAATAATACCTACACAACCTAATAGCATAACGTATGTTTTATAAGTAGATCCAACTTGAGTTCCTGCGATTATCAGGTTGTAGTGTCTGCTAGCAACAAGAGCCACAAGTAATTGTTTCAGCCCTAAACAATGCCATCTGTTCTTACTAATGAGCCCTCATCCTGAAAAACAATGGTCAAGTAATTAGTGCACTCAAATATGAAGCTATGTATTTGAAAAAAAAAAAGAAATCTTTACAAACCCCCTGGAATTTATCATAGAGCCTATGCCAGATGTCTCTGCCATCCAAATGGCCCACTGGTGTGACATGGAGAGATCTAGCAATCCCAGTCACAGCTCCTGTGGCTTTTAGATTCATAACCAGAAGGTTGCAGGTTTAAAGTGATGGCTACACATCACTTTAAACCTGCACCCTTCTGGTTATGAATCTAAAAGCCACAGGAGCTGTGATTGGGATTGCTTTCTAATCATGTTAATGTTGGTTCTGTAGACACCAATAAAGTATGAATACTTGGTGATTTCCCAATGTCTTCAGAGAACTCTCTCCTCTGTGGATGTAAAGTGGGTGGGGCTAATGAAGGTAAAGCATGCACAATCTTTACCCTCACCAATTACAAGACTAAATTTGCTTGTATCACTCACATAAAGTTCTATGCAACATCTTATAATAAAGCCTCTCGGATCTCTCCCATATCAGCACCAGTATGAGGCTCACGTGGTTCTTCAGACTGCAAAGAACCCTTGTAAAACATTGATATAGTTAATGTATATAATGTATAACTTCCATCTTCCAACTTGTGGACAACCACAAACCTGGAAAACACTGCCCAGAACAACAGTGTAAATGGTTAACTCTTTTCATCAGTGGCCAAAAAATGGAATTTATTATAATTTTATTGTGGTAGTTGTATATGGTGTTTTACTATCAAAAAGCTTTCATTGTGCTGTCCATTTTATTTCTGTACCAATGTTATTGTGGAGAGGTGTGAATTAGTTGCCCAGCATGGGGCTCACACCCCTCCAGGTTCCCATTGTCTGGGTCACCAGCAGCTAAACACAGAATCACAAAACTCTATAAGCAGAAACCCAACAGTTTCCTGACTAATCTTATAGCAGACTTGCTGTGATAAAATAATTCATTTGTTTATATTGATTGAAAATGTCCGATAAGTTGATGGGACCACAGTGTACTGTGAGAAAGTGTTAAAAACATTCCCCAGGTTTAAATGGCTCAAATCAAGATTTATCATTTATACAGTGCTTTGCATAAGTATTCACCCCTCTTGAAATTACAACCTGTAATTGAAATTGACTTAATTGGGATTTTTACCACTTGATTAACACAATATGTCTAATATTTGAAGGTGCTAAATTATTGTGAGACAATGGTTAAATAAACAAAGAAGGGACGTTTGTTGGTTGCAGTAGTATTCACTAGGAAGTATTCACCCTCTTAGGTCAGCACTTGGTAGAACCACCTTTGGCTACAATTATAGCTGCATGTCTTCTGGGATATGTCTCTGTTAGTATCGCATCTTGATATGTTTGCCCATTCTTCTTGGACAAATTGCTCAACTTCTGTCAGATTGGATGGAGACTGTTGGTGACAGAAATTTTCTGTTGCCACACATTCTCGATGGCATTCTAACACAGTCAGGTTCTTGGTTTTGAACCACTCTAGTGTAACTTTGGCAGTATGCCGAGGGCACTTTTCCTGTTGGAAGGTGAATATCTGTCCAGTCTCAAATCTCAAGTCTCTTTGTACCACAGTCACTACCTTTTGGTGGAAGGACTCCTCTAGGCAAGTCATTGTTGTGTCATATTCATTTTTTAATAATGGATTTCATGGTGCTCAGTGGGAGGTTTGGGCTATTTTTTATACTCAAACCCTGAATGACACTTGTCCAGAACTTTGTCTTGGACTTGCTTAGATAGCTGCTTGGTTTTCATGATGCTCTTTGTTTATATATGTTCTCTAGCAAACTCTGTCCTTCTGAGAACAAATGTATTAACAGTATGCTGCATTCAACTTGTGTATGTATTTACTTTCACAAAACAGTGAACTGTATGGGCAGTGGTATAGATTTAATCAATGAATGTGTCTATATTGATTGATCAAAAGTAAATACTACTTATTTTAGTGAAGTGATATTTTATTTACTGTTGATGGTGTGAGCAGCCACGTTGATGTGACGTTATATGCTGAACTCAGGGTTGATGAGACCTTCCTGACTTTCCAAAAAGGAAAGGAGTTGACTAGGTATTTTCTTTGGGTTTTCCTAAAACAATTATGGCCTATTTTGTGTAGAATCATTACGTATATTATCATTAAAGTCCATTTCAGTTCTAGGTTGTAATGCTGCAAAATGTGGAAAAGATCAATTGGTGAATACTTATGCAAGCCCCTGTAAGCTGTTACAATCTTTTTTTCTTTTTTTTTAATTAGTATGCATGGACATGGAAAGATATATTATGGCAGTTAGCATTGGAGATATAAGAACTGTAAAAACAATAAAGCAGCAACAATCTACCTGTGGATAAATTCACTTTTAATGAGCACCTGTCTCTGCTGTTCTCTGAAAACAGAATGCTGCAAGGCTGGTGAAATCTGGGTACATTTTATATTTTCTGGGTGGATTGTGTCTGTGGAATACCAGATGAAATATCTTGTAGCAATAAGGTTTCTAAAGATCTCTTGTAGACGATTCTCCATTCCTCCAAGGAGATTTATAGTACTAAATCACGACTGAGCAGACCCTTTTACTGCTGAGACTTTTTCACTTTGAACTGCAGCACAAACTCCTGCAAATATAAGACCACAGGTCTGGCAAGGTGTGAATTTAATCCCCAAACTTAGAACTTATATGTCCCCAGGGACATACTGTAGGGGTCTTGAGACGGAGCACGGCTCTGAAAGTATGCCAGAGCCGACTGTTCAACCATATGCGGTAACACCTGGAGTCTACCACGCACGCCCACAACTCTCTAAAGGAATCGAATCCTATGGTCTGTCTGGCAGAAAACTGCAATCGCACATATTTGGATTCACAGACAGGTGAAGATAACTGTGAGAATGCAAAAGTCTTCCGAAAATATCTGGGTTAGAGCCAGATGGTGCGACAAAGACACGGGGGGGTGATGGTAGGAATTCAGGCAAGGAGATAGAATGCAAATGAGCTTTTTGAGAAGATTCTTTTATAATCTCTATTAACTTAGAGATTCAGCAGTGTGGGATTGGAGATGATGTCGACATCATCTCCAATCCCAAAAAAAACAAGTGTGTGTGTAGTTGAGGTGAGCAGCACTATTTACCAACATAAACAATGTGTGAGAGTGAAAGAGAGAGAGTGTATTAAAAGGTGATCAATATCACCATAGAAGATTAAACCATTAAAACCCATACTTGGACCCTGTCCCAAATGGAACTCTCCTACTGATGGCATTGTTGAGATGTGGTCATATGGTGCACAAGTCACTGATGGGATATCATGATGGGATAAAAATTGTGGACTCGTCCTGGAGGACTAGTAGTTAGGCCACAGCACTCTCACCACTGTGGCCTGGGTTCGATTCCTGGCCAGGGAACAGTGTGCTCTCAGTGCCGGTTCCAAGCCTGGATAAAACTGGGATGGGTTGCGTTAAGAAGGGCATCCGGCATAAAAACTGTGCGAAATCAAATACGTAGACCAATGAGGCACTGTGGCGACTCCTAACAGGGGCAGCCAAAAGAGCACCAACAACATCAAGTGTCTGTTTGTTGGAAACAAGACTGTATGACTACTGACTGCTAACGAGACAAAATGGTTTTTCTCTGGCAATTTATTTTGATTAGCAAATATGAGCAGAAATCGTGTATCTCGCTTTGATTTCATTAAGTTACTTTTGCCATGTAGCTTGTAGTGTAGCTAGTTTTAGCTAACTGCATTAAACAAACAAAACCTTTTCACAAACTGAAATATATTCCTGTGTTCATCTTTCTTTTCTTCTTTACACTCACTATGGTGTATTTAAAATATTATAGTCTTTATTTAAGGGAATTAATGTGCAGTTAATTGATTTCTTGGGGTTCGTTTCAGCTAATATTTGCTAAATTCCTTCCACAGGATTCCACTTTTTTCTTTAGCAGATGTATTACAACACAATGTAGGTTGTTCGCGCATTTTATACAAGATTTATGTGAAGTTAGTTACATTTATTGTGGGTGTGCAATTTTGACAGCATCTGCTATTTCTGTTACATTGCAGCACTATGACAGAATGTCTATTCAAAGCTACAGATAGAGTATGCTCAATTTACTGGGGGTAAGATGGGATACTCTGTCACATCATAACAGCTTCTGACAGTTTAATTTAATAGATTGAATGTTGACATTCTCCTTTGTACCCCCTGGGAATATTACTGCAGTAAGAAAAAAAAAATCAAATCAACTTCTTGATAGGTTTTAAGTATTAGACCAAAAGTGCACAGCAGTACATTTTTTCTTCCAAAAAATGGTGATACAAAGCTGTCAGTAACATTATGCTATAAATATCAAATATGAAAAATTGGCATTGAGCCAGAGGTCCATGAGGAGGAAAGTGAACCAACATTGCAGGGTTCAATAGGAGATCAAGCTGTTGAGCTTTAGATTAGCAGCACAACAAAGGTAGCCCATGGTCACAAGACCTGGCAAAACTGTAACTGTATATGTGTATAATAAACATGTTGTTCAATATGCAGTACATTAAACATGTATATGTTGTGTTTCTTTTTCCGCTCATATCAGTCTTACACATGTAGACAGAATACTTAGGCGAAATCCTAGTGGAAGCAGGAAGGAGTAAGAAAAGTACAATATGAGTTGCAGCATTGGAGACTTCTTTCTAGAGGAACAGAGATGCAGCAGCCTGTCAGTCAAGTTTACAGACACTTTCTTACCTTTACTGTCAGGAAGCACTGCTAAGAAAAAACTTCTCAATCCCTTTTAAAGAAAGACCCTTAACCCTCCTGACATTTAAGAAAGTGTCTGAAAAGAGAGCAAGAAGATTTTTTCATAGTTCAAATATGTCAGGATCGTGTTCTCCAGAGTTGATGGACATAAACTCCATTTTTTTTTCAAATTTGAATAAATATTCTTATAACCACAGAGTAATTCCAATAAAAGGCTGGAGGATGTTGGGTTAAATCTTTATAACTTCCAAATAAACCACAGCAACAATGTTAGAAAGAACTGGAATAGAACTCACATCAATAATGCACCATGTTTTTAGCCATACTGTAAAAGTGCACATTTGGGTTTTTGTGTTTTCCATTTTAAATGTACGGTATGTTCTACTGAAACTAAAGACAAAAATATTATTGATTACTGTATAAAAAAAGCAATTAAAATGAGGAGAAATGTGAAAAACGTGCCATAATGTGCTCACCCTTTGCTATTTTGTATTTGTATTTTACTGTGCACAATGTTCCTTTTAGAAAAAAAATCATGTTGTTGATTAATCTTTGAAGCAACACAATAGTCATGACCTTCAAAATAGTTCAAAGGAAAGCAAATATCTTCATACTTTAAAAGTTATATTGTCTTGTATCCAGTCAATTGCAGGGAACTATGCACACACATTCACTCAGTGGCATTGACCGTAACATAGCTGTTGCTGCCAGAAAGGATTGTTTGAGCATTTCAGAAACTGCTAATCATCACACACACAATCTTTACACTCTTTACAACTGTGGTGAGCAGAAAAGCATCTCAGAATCAGGTTTCACTTCTGTCAACCAGGAACAAGAATCTGAGGCTACAGTGGGCACAGGTTCACCGAAACTGGACAGTTGAAGATTGAATAAAGACCAAGTGATGTTATGCCAATATTCAGCTGTCCAGTTTCATCATGTGGACGGCCAGGTATGTGTGCACCAGGACAAGTGATGGCACCAGGATGCACTGTGGGAAGACGACAAGTCGGTGGTGGGAGTGTGATGCTCTGGGCAATGTTCTGCTGGGAAACCCTGGCATTTGTGGTCCGGGCATTTGTGTGGAAGTCAATTTGACATGTGTCACCTACCTTAACATTAATGTGGACCAGGTATACCCATTCATGGCACTGATATGCCCTGATGGCACATTTTTTCAGGAATGGTTTGAAGAACATGACAAAGAGTCCAAGATGTTGCCCCGAATTGAGCATCTGTGGGATGTCCTGGAACACTTTCAGGACTTAAAAGATATGCTGCAAACGTCTTGGTGCCAGATATCACAGAGGTCTTTGGAAGCCTTGTAGACTCCATGCCTCGGTGTGTTGGAGCTGTTTTGGCATGCAGAGGTCCAACAGTATATTAGGCAGGTGGCCATAATGTTTTAACTTATCAGTGTACTCATCAGATAGATAGATAGATAGATAGATAGATAGATAGATAGATAGATAGATAAGAAAAAGAAAATAGATATAGAAATGCCATGGAAAAATTCAGACATAACATTCACACCAGCTCCCACCTACTGCAGAAAAACAGAAGAAAAGGAACAGGGAAAGGTTAGGGGTCAGAAAGGTTACAGCATGACTCACAAAGCCTTAATGTTTTCCCCTGCCTCTCACATTTAATTGCTAAACTCATGAGTCTAAGCTCTGCTACTCTGTGCTCTGCTCTCCCATACACAATTAGGAAACCATTCACAGTGTTATGGTGTTAGTTGATGACAGTAATGATGACATAGATTTTTTTGTCTTGTTAATTTAATGAAGACATGCTTTCCCTTTCCTAGCATCAATAATGAAAGGACAATAATACGACCAAGAAAACCACAGATATAAGGAATGAAAAACAATGGCAAGAAAATTCAACACTGTATTTCAGAAAAAGAAACAGCTACAATCTGTAATGGACATGACAATATCAGCAAGTGATGAAGATGAGTCACTTTGTGAGAACTGTGCCAGAGAACTGTGCCAGTGTCACTTTCATGGGAAAAATGTTTGCCATCAACTCAGCACCTGAGAGAAGCTCTGGAGTTCCCAGATCCAGCGAAGGCATCAATTCTGAAAGAAGCACTAAAAAACCTGCCAAACATAGTCACCAAGTTTTCTTTATTCCCTTTTCACTGGCATTTCAGATAAAATCTTACAAAGTAACACATCAGTACATATAAAAAAACACTGTAATGGTAGCTGTCTGAATTTTAGTGCGTGGACTATGGAAGGCAGGTCATTTATAGCAATTTTCTAGCACAGCTTGGCTCAGCAAAGTACCCATAATCCTCACCATTTCCACTGCCAAACCAATCATACAGTATTCAAGTACCCATCCTTATGGCTTGGGCATATGGGTGGAGCTAAAAATAACTTTAAAAAGTGCATCTATTAGTACTGTAGTAACTGTCTGCCAGTTTCTTACTCTTTTCAAAAGTCCTTTTATTTACACTATATAACCAAAAGTTTAAGGACACCTGGCCATCACACCCATATGTGGTTCTTACACAAACTGTTGCCACAAAGTTGAAGGCACACAATTGTATAGAATGTCTTTGCATGCTGTTGCATTTAGATTTCCCTTCAACTGGAACTAAGATGCTCCATCCTGTTCCACCACGTTGACACCATTCCTGTGCACAAAGCGAGCTCCATGAAGACAAGGCTTGCCAAAGTTGGATACCTTTGAGATGAACTGGAATGCTAACTGAGTACTCACTCAGTCAACACTAATGCTCTTGTGGCTAAATGGGCAAATTCCCACAGCCACACCCCAAAATCTAGTGAAAAGCCTTCCCATAATAATGAAGGTTATAAGTCCACATACTTTTATCTATATAGTGTATTTATCTGCATTTTCATATGGCTGTTTAGCTTATTAGGAACTCCAGTGTACCTGCACATTCATTCAATTCATTGTCCAATCAGCCAATCATATGGCAGCAGCACAGTGCATAAAATTATACAGAAACAGATCAAGATCTTCATATCAAACATTCAGAATGGAGGAAAATGTGATTTCGCACCATGTTAACAATGAGGTGGAAGAGCCACAACAGCAGAAGACCACATTGGGTTCCACTCTTGTCAAGCAAGCAATTTGAGATTAAAGTGGGCACAGACTCACTGAAACTGAGGTGATAGTTTTACAATCTTAAACTGTCCAGTTTTGGGGAACTTAAAGAATGACATCTGGTCATATACAAGGCACAAATAAGTCCCTGAGACCTTCACATTGCAATGAAACTTGTTACATGAGTGCAACTTTATGACAAAAAAGAGAAGGGAAAAAATGATGTTATGGAAGTAATGGATATTCTCTGTTTCCAAACATGTTAAGGATTTTATTAATCAGGAAGAAAAGAAAAGTTTCTAGAGAATGTTGTTCAGCCACAGCCAGAGAAGACTGATGAGCACTTTTGCTAGATGCTACTATCATAAAACTCTTTACCGTGATAAATGGCAACACTGGAGAATTTCAATAAAAAGGGCACGGTAGTCAGAAATAGAACCTTAACACATACCATGGCAAATTTTCACAAATGATATCTGGCTATGAACGATTTATCTAGACTGGTTTGATATTTGAATTTGGACCATACTGGGTTACCAGTACAAAAGTCACATACAGATATACTTGGGGGTAGTAAAATTGTTTAAATGCTAGCAAAGGTATTTATGTGCATTAGAAAGCTAAATAAAAATATTTTAGTAATACTAGTGTTAAATACTAATAACAGCTACTTTCTGGTAATTATGTGCTTTTTATCTGCATTAATAGTAGTATACTAATACCATTAATAGTATTAGCAATCAGTAATATTACACTTTATAATGACTTATATTTACCTCAGCACTGCCCTGCCTTAACAAGCTACTTCCACTTCACTAGCACTGGCTTATGTTGCACACAAATAGGGTCATATTGACCACATTCATGAGAAGACTTCACATCTTCCTAGCCCACTCTTGTGCTATTTATCTCTTGCAAAGTTGACATTTTGTGATTGAGAAAACACCATTTTTCTGATACATTCTCTGCACTCATGAGCTGTAACACAATTGTACTGCTACGGTAAAGCCCATGTAAGTTTGGTTAGCAGTCAATGCTAAGTGTAATAACAAGGTAAACTTAGTAATATAAAGTAATTCCTTAGTAATTTTTTTAGCTATCTAAAAATCACTCAGTGTCCAAATTTCCCAGTTACCTAGCAGCAGCATTCTTACACCTTTCACAGTGGCTAGCATGTTGTGTATTTGCTTTCTAAATATAACAGATTTATTAGTTTGTACCAATAGCTAGCTTACTAGCTATTGACACCAAGCTGGTATGTAGCACAAAACGAGCTAGTGTAAGCAACCTTATGTAATATAGCATGAACTTAAATTAACATAACAACATAAAAATAGCATTGACATTATGGTTTACATTGTAGTTGAATTGTTAGTTCTAGCTTGATATTTTTTAAATACATTAATGCTGTGCAATTTTAAGAATTAAAAATCATACTGATAAAATAACATGTCTAATGAGTATTAAAATTGACATGTAGGATTATTCCGTATGTCAACAGTCTGGGTTTTTTGACATGTGGGCAACAATGCACTTTCTGTTTTTTGTTTTTGAATTAGTAATGTGGATTGCTCTTGCTTAGAGCTTTCCCAGCTAAGGTTTTAAAACTTTGATGCCTCATATCACAAATCTGCTGTTCACCCAGAGAGAAGCTTATAATGCTAGCATCATGTATTGTTTATATCCCTCCAGGAACTAGCACTTATTACAACCCTAAACCTTAGCTCTCTCACTGTGTGTGTGTGTGTGTGTGTGTGTGTGTGTGTGTGTGTGTGTGTGTGTGTGTGTGTGTGTGTGTGTGTGTGTGAATGTTGTCTCCTTCCACACCTATATGCACTGAATGGATTCAGGAGTTCTAGGGAGGACAGAGATGGTCCTCCTCTCTCAGTGGGGCTACAGTGTCTTTTATTAATATGTGACTTTTCTCCAGGAGGTATTGTAGAATCCACTCCAAAGCCTCTGTGATACCAGAAGCTCTGACTGATAGTTTTATACAGAAATGCCTTTATTCTTTGTACCCTCTTGCTGAGTGCTGGAGTCATTGCGCCGTGCTTCTCTGAGCTGATGGGGGTATTTTGTTGTGTTCACGTGATCAGCAGTTAGCGTGCTGCAACATGACCGTGACCTACATTTGCAGTCTGGCCTTCAGGGATGCTGAGAGACAGAGCAGAGAAACAACGCGTTGACCACTGCCATCTGCTCAGCCACAGGCATCACTTATTCAACTTCACAGACCTGTGTACACACACACGCACACACACACTCACAAGCTAGCTGACATGTGCACACGTTCACACGAGTGGAAGGGGAACAATCTGTGCTGAATGTACAGCATAGGAATGAAAAATGCCAAAGGGAATATTTCTATATTTGTTCAAAAATCATATTTTTGATAGCTTTTGTTTTGTTGTATTCCTTTCTCTCTCTGTGCAAAATGACTAAATGTCTCAATCTAAGCCTAATACCATACACAAATCTTTACAGATGTGAAGGACTAAGAACTATTGCGCTATATACAGTTTTTTAGATTATAAACCCACATGCCCCATGTGAAATAAAAAAAATCAGTGTGAAATGAAAACCATATGGCGACGTGAAAAGGAAGTGCATATCATTGTTCATGTGAAATGTTGTGAGATGTTTCTCTAAGTGATACTCTAATGTAACATAAACAATTATACTGATTTCTAATGCTTCCTTTTGTGCTGCCACTCTCAGTTCACAATGGCTGATAATGAATAAAATGCTGTTATTTCTGTCCAAACTTTAAACACAAAAAAAGCTAATTAAGAGAATGTCTCAGATGCTAAAGAAAATAATCACTTTTTAAGACTGTTTCATTTAAGCTTTTTTTGTGTCCAAAACAATAGTAAACTGCATAAAACACGTTTGAAAATCTAGTTCATGCATTTGTGACCTCCAGACTGGACTATTGAGTGAAGTGAAGTGAAGTGACTTTGTGGCCAAGTGTGGTGACCCATACTCAGAATTTGTGCTCTGCATTTAACCCATNGGGTGGCAGAGAGCGCTGGTCATTCACTCCCCCCACCTACAATCCCTGCCGGATCCGAGACTCGAACCCACGACCTTTGGGTTCACCTTCGGGTTACAAGTCCAACTCTCAGACCATTAGCCCACAACTGGCCCCATTGTAATGCATTGCTAGGTGGTTGTCCTGCGTCATCAATAAACAAGCTACAGTTAGTCCAGAATGCAGACGCCAGAGTTCTTACAAGGTCAAGAAAAGATGATCACATAACCCCAATATTATCATCCCTGCACTGGCTACCTGTTAAGTTTAGAATTGATTA
>CM074965.1:14020270-14031529 GCA_037577455.1 Pangasius macronema | reverse complement strand
TCTGTAAAGCTGCTTTGAGACAATGTCCATTGTTAAAAGCGCTATACAAATAAAATTGAATTGAATTGAATTGAAAATGTCAAAGGGAATATTTCTGTATTTGTTCAAAAATCATATTTTTGATAGCTTTTGTTTTGTTGTATTCCTTTATATTTGCTAAAGTAGTATTTGTTTTTTCTCAATGCAAAAAAAAGCCAAGTAACAATATTTTGAAAAATATTTTGAATATAGTCAAATTTATCTAGTATTTCTAATTAGAAGATAATTAGACAGTTACATGATTGTTAATACATATTAATATATAATTATTTCTAGACTCTAAGCTTGAAATTTCTACTATTGGCAGTTCTTCTAATTTAAAGATTTATTTCTAGAAAGAAATAAAATGTTATGCCAATAGAATAAAATTTAACGCTTTAAAAATCATCGATCTAATATTATATTAGATAAACTTGTCCATATTCAACATACTTTCACTTGCAAAGATAAACATTTTACACTGTTCCTTGGAATTGTAATATATCTTGCACAGATTTGGATGCAAATGGAAGGCTTTTATTAAAACATGCTGGACAAATCCAATATAGTCAGGCATGCAAAAAGGTAAGTAAGTAAGAATACAAGTAAGAAACAATACAATAAACATAAGATACAGAGATGTGACAGGGAGCCACAGCATTTGGGCAGAAAGTTGTATATATGTATAACTTTTTGCATGCAAATTAAAATAAATATGCATTAAAGGGCTTGTCATCACCAATATACTTGAGTGAATATTTAGAGGCGTGGCCCCAGAGGCACCTGCTGCCCTTGAAATAAGCTTTCCCAACCCAATTACCGTCCCACTTCCACACAATTCTGAAATAAGTATGACAGACAGAGGTGTGTCTCAAATACACACGTCTAACCTTGAACACTGATTGGAGCAAGGAGCAGTATTGAGTACAGCCCCGCTGATGGACTGTGTGCTCTGATCATAATATTTCACTATAAAATGAATGCACTAAAAAATATGGAATTCTATTCAAGGACAAAATTAATTACAGTGTTATGAAATGAACAATCATATGCAGAGACCATAAAACTATTTTTTAATTTCATGCACACAGAGAAGAGGGCATGGGCAACACTTCTCGTGAAGGCTGACTTTTTGAATGGCACATTGATTCTTAGGAAAATAAAATGATAAACTATACCTACTTAAAGTGATCTCTAACCATGGCAGATGATGAGTACTTGGCAACCACTTCTGTAAAATGGATACTTCCCTAAAAAACAAGGTTCTCTGGGAAGATCATGTACCTAGACAGAAACCCTGATGGCAAAAAAAAGGCCAAAAAAACCCCTGATGCCTTTAATTTTGAGGTGTGACTTTTCTAATTTCCTGTGTGAGGCAATTCTTTTGCAAGGAGTGTGTGATGGACTGAGAAATGTCCATCACACACTCGAACGTACTCGTTCGCACACAGTGGACTGACGATTAACCTGTAGGACCCTCTAACTATAAGTCAGTACAATTCAAAGAGCTGAATCACAATGTGTGTTTAATGATGTGACCTCTCAAGTTGCACAAACTTTTTAACAGCTGTGCTAGCAAACATGAGAGATCCCTTTTCTTGTCAGGCTGTTTTCGAGAGAGGAAGTAGATTAAAAGACGCAAACACGCACAGCCACAAAGAGACTATGATATGTGTCCCCATAGGAGCTTCAATCACACATACACACACAGACACACACACACACCCAGCACAGCTGCAAACTGAACTGGAATCCAATTACAGCATTAACACAACGCCGAAGCCGAGCTCCTACCAGCACTGTCGACGGGTGGAAAATGTTGAGGGCGGGTGTCCTTGTGTGAGGGTTGGTGTCGTCGGACAGAAAATAGTGTGTCTTACCACATATACACAAGCTAAAAGATATACACACGTACATTTTCGCCCAGACATTATCAACTTCTAAGGAATGCATACTAACTAAATTACAGTGACGCACAAAGAACAAGCAAACGCCAAGCAATCGCACACACACATATGCACACATCCACTCAGACAGCATATACAGGTGTCTGTAATGACAAATTTACGGCCATGTTAGTGAAATCATTATATAAGCTAGGGCTGCTGGGGGAGAAAGCGCACTTTCAATTCTCACTGGGAGAATGCCAAGCTCAGGGACAACATCTGCTCTGCAAACCTCATTTGGCACCTCGTACATAGCACCTCAGCGCCAGTATGTGTAGACTGAGTATAGCTTCTGAGAAGCGTATGACGACGTACCTTACAACGCAAAGATAAAAGGAAATGGCTGCATTATTTACACCATAATGCATTTTGATTATAATACTGGCAGATGTTAAGAAGAAAGGTCAAAGCAGGACCCATTTCAAGTGCAGCTTGTTGGTGCGCCATATGTCTTGTTCACTCATATCCTAACTGTATTTATTTATTTATTTATTTATTTAGCTTTTGTACAGTGACCACGAGTGTTAGAAAGATACTATAGACATGGAATGAATTATTATTATTAATATTATTATTACTTTGGAGTTGTAGACATACCTAATTGTGGATGTTATTACTGAATTACGATGTCGTACAAAACAGGATAACTTACTACCTTCCAACACATTTCAAATCCCAGGAGCTCTTGACTTAGACTTAGAGCTATGGTTGTCTTTCTACCTCTGTATCAGGTAGTGTGAAAGACACATACACAGCTGCATGACCCTAACACAGAAGCAGAAACTGTGTGCCCCATGCTAGTCTTGTCTTTATTGGAGCGTAATGCTGCCAATCAATCACCCATGATGCCCCTTCATGGCCTGATGATGCCATTTGTTTGCAGCTGAGAGAGAGAGAAAAATGGGCTTCCTGTGACTCGTTGGCTAAAATGGCCTTTCTCAGTCTCTGTCATCTGCTCTGCCTTTGAGGGACAAAGGCATTATGGGCGATGTCCTCACTGGAGACAGATGGCATTGAGGTTGCGCCAAGGACGAGCCGCAAAGCGGTGCCACAATTTCTGCAGCCAATGTCATTGCAGACACAGAATGTTGAAAAATGGATCATAGAAAATCATATGACAAATGACAAAAAGCACAAGTCTGAGTTATTGTGACTTTAGGGTCTATCTTTCAAACCCCTGAGGCTTTGAGGTCTAATGAACTTGTGTAATGAAGTGATTAAACCTCGTTATTGAATCACAGAGATTAATTATTGCAGGCCGTATTGACTCAGTCATTACCGGTGGTTGATATTTCTGACCACCTAATGAAAGCCATCAGTCATTATTTTGAATTTGCTAACAGTTTTCAGCAAGCAAACCCCACTCAGTCAGTCACTCGTTCAGTCTGCTACAATCCAAGTGCAATTACTTTTCCCCTAATGTGCCTTTGGCTACACAGATACTCTGTGATGTCAATGTGTAATAGCCCTGAGGGACAGAATGAGGCTTTTTATTTGGGTAATTGGCATCAGATGATTGGATCTTATTTGGGCTGAAGGCTGGGGAAGTGTGGCTGTTCATCAGGGAGTTACTGTGCCATGCACAGTCGGCCTCTGGACCCTTCGTAAGCAGGCATCCTGGGTGTATTTACTCACAACCATACACACACACACACACACACATACACACCTGTGCTTTTGTCTCATTGTAATCTGCTTGGCAGCACTGCAAAGAAATAGGATGAGTGTGTATTCCCTTGCAAATGGACAGCTTGTGCTGGAAAAAAATGAGATGATAATACATACAATTATTTGAACATGAAGCTTCACATGGTTTATGTGTTAGGTTTTGGCTGTCATTTTCCACAAATATAAACAATGCTAATAAATAACAACAATACAATATTTAATATCGTAATAATATTATAATCACACTGCTATTAAATATAATCGTTACTGTACCCTGTTACCCTGAAGGTAGTTATTCATCGTTTATCTTTTAAACAAAATCCTCGAACTTACTGAGTCCATTCTCAAACAGGTAATACGTGATGACATTTACTCCTGGAACGTTTCTGAATAAATCTAAATAAATAGGAGTAGAATGTAGGAGTATTTTCACTCTAACACAAGTCAGTTTACTTACTATGTTTCACTCGGCCAGGTTTTTTCCTCAATGTTCTTATATAGTGCACTATGTAAGTTCAAGAACATTATTATGTTACAACCTATGTAGTGAGCACATACAGTGAATGTGATTTAGCCTAATCATGTGGTTATAGGGCTTTTGGATATAGGTTTGGAGATCCAATATTTGCTCAAATACTTTTCTACTGACACAGTAATGCAGATCAAAAAGAAGACAAAATTAATATGTTATATATATGTGTGTGTGTGTGTGTGTGTGTGTGTGTGTGTGTGTGTGTGTGTGTGTGTGTGTGTATATATATATAATTATGAGTGCCTGAGTATAGTAGTATATACAGTATTCTTGCATGAAAAGTGAAAGATTGTGAATTACCTCCTTGTGGTTTATGTGATATGAACACATGGTGTATCACTACTGCTATTTATAAGCTTATTCATATCCTAAAGCATATAGATACTAAACTGTGCAGCTAATGAGAATATAGAATTTTTGAAAATGAATGATCTGGATGAATGTAAAGATGATGTAGATTATGTTAATGTTGACTGCTTAAAGTAAAGCCATGACAGCTAGCTAACATACAGACAATGCCATGCCTAGCATATTTTCACCTTATTACAAATGTTAAAACATGAGTTTAAGTCATTTCTGTCTCCAATTTGTACATCGAATTATTATGATCTCGTCGCTATCACCATCATACCCAGTGTTTGTTCGAAAATGTAAATCGGAGCCTGTAATGTGCTACTTGAGTAGTTTTTCCGCTTTAATAAGAGTGAGTTTATCAAGGAACCTACTCACAAAACCGATGAGATGGGGTGAGACCCTCGATGTCATCACCCAGTCAAGGACAATATTATTATCACTAGCAGCTCAGTGGCAACTCTTTAAAGTCACGGTTAGTGATTTGAAACTGAATATCCAAACAAATTTATTTATTTATTTATTTGGACATTTTCAATTGACAGGCAAAAAGATACATCTCTTGATTGATTGGATGTTGTTGGAAAAACAAACCTTGTTTTCTTCTACCATTTACAGAGCCTAGGTTGCTTAAAAAGATGCTTTATTTCTGTGAGCAGATCATTTATTGACGTCTGCCTAAAAGTGAAGAAAACTTTTGTTACAAAAAAAAAATGTTACAAAAAAGATTTTCTGACTTAAAAATCTTAAACTTTAAGCAGCATAGCAGGACTCTTTATTTCCCAGACATAGTTCTGCAAACGCACCACTGCCTGGTGTCCCTCACATTCCTTTTCTTTCTTTTTTTTTTTTGCTTGTCTCCCTGTGTGATATTTCCATTTTTACATAACACATTAGTGGTACACTGTTGCCTTGCATAATGAAGTCAGAGTTATGATGGGAAGTATACAGATGCGCCTCAGCTTTCAGCAAGGACTCTATGTGACAAAACTGGACTTCAGAGAGCCACAGTGTCCACAGTTTATGTGTTTTCACTGATGGCTGGCTTTCATGGCCTGGTCTTTGGATGCGAAATTGGAAGTATCGCATCATTAATACGGATCAGTGGTCATTGCTGCATCAATGGCTGTTTGAGAACTCGAGGCCTGTGCCTTCGGTTCACTGATCATTCTAATGACTGTTTACTTACTGAACAGACGGCCACACACACACACACACACACACACACACACATGCATCACATGTAATGTGAGCAGAAAACTCACAAAACCAACACATTCCTGGTCACGCTGTGCTTCCTCTATAGTAGACATCCGAGAAAAACCAGAATGCAGTTCCACGGGAACACATGTCTATGTAATATTTTGGTATGGTTTGGAGGAACATCACGCTATCTCTCTCATTCTCTGCTCACTTCTCCTTTTTTGCTCCCAACTAAAAAGAGAAGGAGAGCAAGTCAGTGAGAGAATCCCCTCACAGGTCCTTCTACTTTTCCCTCATCCTCTCTGCCCAGGGTGAAGCAGGAGAGAGCCCAGTCTTTCTCAAGTGAGTCCATCACTTGAGTGAAAAAGTGAGATGAAATGAAGGGTTAGTGATTCAGGTGCTAAGTGTGTGTGTGTGTGTGTATGTGTGTGTGTGTGTGTGTGTGTGTGTGTGTGTGTGTGTGTCACACACACACACAATGACGAAGATACCTTCCCACGTACATTTCAAGTGTGTCGACGGTGATGTGATACACACTGCAAGTGTGTAATCAAGACATCATTCAGCAGCTCAGTACACACATATGCAGCAGCATATCATTTCAACATCATGCTTTTAAACTACGATTGTATGCCTCTTCTGGGTTTATACAATGCATAGTTCTCTACGTAATCATGTATAAAATGTACATTTAAAGCAGCCAACAATTGCAGTATGATTTATTACAATGTAATGCAAATGTTTTGATTTTGAAAAAAAATGTTAGCTTTATGGAATGAGAGGCCATGCTTCTTTTACTGAGACTGACAAGCACTCTCTGGTGTGGAGAAAGTGACTCTGCCTGTCCATGTGTCCTGTGTGGAGGAAGTGGCTCCGAAAGTCAGTGTCCTTGGCTTTCCTTCACTGTAAATGGCAGGCATAGAGGCCATGTCTCCTTCACTGAGACTGACAGGCACAGAGGCCACACCACTTTCAGTATAACTGAAGGGCAAAAACGCCACACCTCCTTTACTGAGACTCAAAGTTGTAGTGGCTACATTTCCTACACTGAGAGTGACAGGCACAGATACCACACCTCCTTCACTGAGACAATGAATGAATGAATGAATGAATGAATGAATGAATGAATGAATGAAAAACAAAACAGAAAAACACAGTGCCTGAATTTCATTTGATAAAAGTATATAAATTTGATTCAATTTAATATTCTGTGAATATTATGACTGATAATTATGGCAGTGGTAGCTCAGTGGTTAAGATGTTGGACTACTGATCGGAAGGCCACTGCTGGACCTTTGAGCAAGGCCCTTAACTCTCAACTGCTCAGTTGTATAAATGAGATAAATGTAAGTTGCTCTGGATAAGGGAGTCTGCCAAATGCCGTAAATGTAAATTTTACCCGGAAATAGAGTCACAAAACCGGCTAAACTGTCTGACTTCCACAGTCTCTTTCTTGGGCACCATAGTTCACAGCATTGCAGGGCTGATGTCATTTGAAAGCTAATGAAGAGCAATTTTTAACAGTTCTAATGTGGTCATGTAACCATATATTGCATAATACATGTTGGTTGTGGTGATCTATTGGGCCCAGCGCATGCTCATTATATTTTAACTCTTATCGGTTGCACAGACTTCTGGTGTTCAAACAGTGCAACTGCATTAGATGCTGATTCCCATGATGTGAACTGCAAATTCCCACAATTCACATCTTCAAATTTTTGCATCGTTTCACCGTTTCACTAGTAATAATAAAGATCTACATGCATAGTAACAAACTCTACAATACCTGTTTGCTATTTTGACCTCCATTAACTTAGTACACACATTCTTTAAGCGCGCGCACACACACACACTGTTCCCCTCCTCCACATACTCATCATCTTCCTTCAGGGCGAAGCAGAGAAGCGGGATGCCCAAGCACACAAGCGCCATCCTTTAATCGGGCCGTCATGGTCTCAGGCGCGATTAATAAGCTCGGCACCTCCAAATGGTTCGTCTGAAATGACATTTGCTCCAAATGAGATTCTAGCAAACAGCATGAGAGGTGGGAAGGAAAAAAAATCCAATATGGAGACGGTGTCTGCAGGAGAATGCCTCCTCACCGTGTCAGAACAGATTACTGCTCCTTTTCCATTACAGCTACGGATAAGGGTGGAGGAAATTATTTCCCCAGCTAGCCTAGCGATGCAGGCTCGGACTGGTGTGGCGATCTTGGAGAGATGTGTGCAAGGATCGGGGTGGAGTGACAGCGGTCATATTCACAAGCAAAATATTTTTATAGTGCTGTAAAAATCAAGGTGACTCTACTTCTCCAGCACCTATTAACCTTTAATCCTCTTATTTCTTTTGGACAGACACACACATGCTCTCAAGATACAAAGGGCTCTTTTTTGTCCCTCAAGTTCCCACACTGTAAGTTCTAGACTATTGTGTCACCATAAAAAGTAGAATGAAACAAGGTTTTGCCGTAAGTTCAATTTGCCTGTAAATATCTCCTCTCAGCACAAACACAATGCCATCTTTGCCATCTATATACTCTGGCCACTTTATTAGGACCTTTTATATACACCTGCTTATTCATGCAATTACCCAATCAGCCAATCATGTGGCAATAGCACAATGCATAATATATAAAATCCATACAGATACAGGTCAGGAGCTTCAGTTAGCGACTGCTGTGCATGAAAATCCCAGGAGATCAGCAATTTTGAAATACTTAAACCAGCCCGTCTGACACCAACAACAATGCCACGGCGTCTCAGAAAAAAAAGAGGTAAGACTACAAACTACACTTGTAATTGACTTCGGGACCTCACCATGACATAGACGTACATTTTATGCATTGCTCTGCTACTACCTGAGAAGCTGGCTGGAGAACACTGCTGTAACTACAGTTTCAATATTTTGATTTCCTGATTTCATATATTTCATATGTAATATACTGGATATGAATACAAAGAAGTCAGTCATGGCTTCAAAATGTGAATCAGCCAGTTGACCATTATATAATTAGTAGAATCAATAAATATTTAACAAAATCAATTAAATACCAGGCTTGCCAAATTTATTGTCATTATACATAGATGAGGATTTATAACTGCTATGAGTGAATTCACACAAAAGCACACAAGAAGCCTAAAAACACATTTGTTATGTCAGTGTGAAATCAATACGTGAAATCTGATAGTATGTTAATGTCACTGCTAAAATGTCACTGCACAGAGGTACCAGTGCACACTCGGTTTTGAAAGAGATTAAGAGGAATTGATTTGATTAAATATTGGAGCATGTCAAGCCACACTTATGGATAATAAATTAATGATCATTAATACCTGTTTATAATTGCGCCGCACTCCGATAGGTTGCATCCAGCTTCGATGGACAGAAAAATATCTAGAAAATACCTGCCACATGTGTTACTAGCTTTGTCTTATTTTGTGCAAAAATAGAGGCTGACTCTCTAGACACACTACACACATCCGCACACACAGAAGAGATTAAAGAGGATCAAAGACATCAGCATGATATGGTTCAAATTTGTCCAGCCCTTCAAAGCCTAGTACAACACAAGCATTATTGCAAACAAAAAGTAGTGTGTATGTGTTCAATACAACCCAGATGTGTGCATGTGTGTGTGCGTGTGTGTGTGTGTGTGTGTGCAAAAGAAAGCCCAGATAAACAGTATGATTCCAAGAATAATAGATCACATTGATAAATGTGTGTGCTTCAGAGAAATCTCAGCGTCATCAACAATTACAGTCAGAATCATAGCTCAATCTGAATATGTTGCTTGTGTACATATAAAACACATCAAATGTATATTTCAAGAATCACTGAAGAATGTTTCTATGTGAATAAACACACACACACACACACGCGCACACACACACACACACACACACACACACACACACACACACACACACACACACAGGCTGGCACTTAAACATGTCTGTGAGAGAAAGATAAAGATGTGGGTGACTGGATATTTGTCAGAGTGTGTGTGACTGCCAATTGCCTATTAATCACCCTCCTGCTCCTGAGATGACTGATCTGACTCATGGTGGAGTCAAAAGAGAGAGAGCAAGAGATAAGAGATGAGAATAAGAAAGGAAGCAGCATACACAGATTATTAGGCTAGAACTATACTTAATTAAAGCAGGACACAGGACATTTTTAGTTAGTTTGTTTGTGTGTTGTTGTAAATTATATAGTTGTCATTATTGAGTCAGGGATTTAAAAAAATGGTTTTTAGCTTGTAGCTAAAAAAACACGACATGGAACACAAATCGGATCGGCATAGATCTTCTTGTTACTCATTTGTATGCCTGAAATACTCTTACAATATACTTCAAACAGGAAAGAATATTTAGATATTTGACCTTGCTGTGACCTTGCCCCTGTTTGGATAAATTCTAAAACCTAGTCAGTTCATGTACTAGCTTCAATTTCATAACACACACACACACACACACACACACACACACACACACACACACACACACACACACACACACATATAAGTAAAGTAAAGTAAAACAAAAGTAAATCCATCCATCCAACCCTGAAATTCATGTTATCACGCTCTCTCTCTCTCTCTCTCTCTCTCTCTCTCATGCATGATAACATGAATTTCAGGGTGAGATGGATGGATAGACGTATGGATTTATTTGTTATGTGTGGTGTTTTTTTCTGCCTATAACATACTTTGACACCTCAGTTTTAAGAAACCATAAATATAGAGTATTTCACTAAAACATCATAAACATTCTAAACTTGCCTTGGGGAGCTTTCTTCTGAGATCATGTCAGGTATGAATTCAGTTTAACAACACAGTGGTAAAAACAGTCAGTCTGTCTAATGGTGTCTAAAATTTTCCTAGCTAAGTGTGATTTCCTCACACAGTGAATATCATGCATTGGATCAGCTTGTAATCAGCTGTCAAAATGTCCACAGTGCGCCTGTGCCACAGTCTGAATGAAATGTTTAAATGCAGTTTTCTCCCATTTCACTTTTGGGAGTGAATTTAGAATGTTATAACTTTACTTTTGTTTGAGACACATAAAGAAAGAAACACATTTCAGTTCAGGAATATCGGTAGCTTTCAGAGGTTAAAATGCATAATTGCTTAATATGAAACAGATTAACTATATCGTTCTGTTTGTGTCTGTGTGTGAAATGTAGGTGTGGTTATGTTAGTACCTATGTGTTCATTTGGTGTAAATTACAGTTAATTATTTGTTGTGGGTAAAGCTGAATAAAGTGCAAAGTTCAAAGATGTCTAACTCAAAATGGAATAGAATAGGATATAATTATTCTCCTCATACAAGTACAGTGAAATTAGCTTTGTGACACTTAAATCTCTCATTTTTGTGACATGAATAGATAGAGAATATGTATGTGATAGAAAATAATATAATACTATACATAATAACAAGAGTTGCACAATATACAGTACAATTGTATGTAAGTTATACAGGCAGCATTGATTCGCCCTTTCGGCTGCTCCCATCAGGGGTCGCCACAGCGGATCATTAGTCC
>CM074965.1:13997023-14020190 GCA_037577455.1 Pangasius macronema | reverse complement strand
AGGGACACAGGCAGCATTGATTACTAGTGCAAATAAAACTGTAGTGACACTACAGTGGGGTGGAAATTACCTCTTTCAATTGATTACCTCTTTTCTCAGCTTCAAAATGCCTTGCGTTTCTCCCATAGACAGCTCCCTGGTCTTCATGTTGGTTTATCCCTTTTAACAGCAAATGCAGTCTTCATAAATGAAACCCAGGGCTCAATGCAAGAGTAGGCATTCAGAGCAATTAACCCAAATTTGTTAGGTAGATAGTCCCGTGTGGACTCGTTGTTCTTTGTGGACAGTCAGTGTACAGGGCTATAAAATCTACACTTGAGAAATGGGTGGGCTTAAACAATTGGTACCATGTTCTAAGTTGTTTAACACATCTAGATGTAAGTATCAGGAAATGAAAGCTGAAATTCTGATCTATTGTCTCATATTCATCTTTAGATAAAAAAAAAACAAATGTATATAGCAAAAACAAAAGAATTAGTTAAAACATAGTTCACTGTAATGTTACTCTTTTTTTAGTATAATTAAATAATAATAGAAAAATATACTGAATAAAAAAATAAAATAAATAATAATAATAATAATAATAATAATAATAATATATTATTATTATTATAAAAATTTAACCCTGGAAGACTGTGTGCAACTTAAAAGACAGCATGTGCAAACTTAAAATTATTGCCAAAAGTTTACTCAGGTGCTAAATGCTTGAGTCAGCAGCAGCAATGTGTGAGACAGTGGAGATAGATGAGCATCCTCAGCCCAATTTTTAAGGTATCTTCAGTTCTGAAAGCTTCAAAGGAAACAGTATGATAATAATCGGCAAATTATGTAAGCCAAACCCAATAGAGATGCTGGCATTTCCCAACTCAACATCCAACCATCTACAAACATGAACAGGTATATTATTAGCTCGCAGAGTGAGCTAGACTAGCTAGCCAGATCTTCTGATGTTTTACAGCATAAAAGCTCTGTATTAAACTTAAGATTTCACTAAGGTGACTTTCAGTAGCGATTGCCTGTTGTGCTAATAAACAGGTAACGCTCAGGATAATGTGTAAGGGGCTTTGTTAGATAGCTAAGTATGTAGCAAGAAACGTATGAATTAGCATGAGCTACCTAACAAAGCAATCTCAACAGCTACCATTACCTAGCTCACTTGTGTTGTTAACAAAGTCTAGAAAACAGAACTTCCAGATTAGCTGTGTCAACCGTAGACATATGAAAAAGTCATTTTAAGTGAATTATTACTACAGTAGCAGCATTTCTATCCAACTCAATATGATTTGTACTCTTTCCACCACTGCACTACAGTCAGAGGTATAATAAATAGCATAATAAAACAGTGTTCAGCTGAGAGACACTGCATAAAATCTCTCATCATTAAATTGGTCTAGTTGGTTAGGTGACTGTATAGGTTGTGGAAAAACTGTTATTGTTATAGCTACAGAATTGGGCACGATCAGACTAGGTTCATGAACAGACAAGGTAAAAAGGCAAGTTTTTCTTTTATATTGTTGTTATATTCCCTATTACACGACTAAGGGCTTAAAAATCACACAGCAAATGATGTCAATCAGAGCTGCTGCCCACTCGTTGTTTACTTGCACTTAGAATTCACCACCCACGTGCCAGCACATTTACAGCCCTGAAGTTGTGTGTGTATGTTTGTGTGTGTAGGCCAGGAGGAGTGATCGTAGGAGCTGTCAATCCAGTGTGGGGGTTCTCTCTCTCNCATGCATGCATGCACAAACACAAACACACAAACACATACTCAGACACAGAGATTGTTCAGATGTTGTGTTTTACAGTAACTCTTGGAGAGGATCCAGCCTGGTGCAGAGGTCAGACCCAGGTCCTTGAAAAAATACTGGATCCTTTATTGGGAGGGGATGAAGGGGATGAAGGATTTCTCACTGGCAGATCACACACTAATTACCAGAGAATGTTAAACAGCAGATGCTGAATGGGGCTGAATCCTGTACAGTACATTTTTATACAGTACAGTTTTTTAAAAAAAACTGTAGGATGTATGCAATTGGAGCCACATGGCTAAAAAAAGTCAGAGCTTTCTGTACGAAGGTTTCATTAGGCATTTTATAAATGTGAGATCTTGTAGACGTGCATAAAGGTTCAGCTTCAATTCCACAATAAAACAGCTATTACTTTCTAACACCTTCGATACACTGTGAGTGAAATCAAATAGCCAGCTGATATTTGCACTTGCAGCTAATCCAAGTCACACAAAGAGCAGCTGCAAAACCCTTTCAGGGAAAATGCACTTATAGCAGATAGGAATTGTAGCCTGTCACGTGGACGAACGATTTTATGCACAAGAAAAAAAAAGGTAGCATTGTGAAAGCACCATTCCATGACCCGTCACGTCAGGCGTGTGGGCCGACTGCTCAGCAAGCGCAGGATTCTGAAAAGCTGCCATCAAATCGGTGTAATTATCCTCAATCAACAGTCAGCAGCCGACTAGCTGAAAAGAGCACTCACAGACAGGCTTCTTTTGGGTGGGTGGTTGTTGTAGGGGAAAAGAAAAGTGATGTCGGAAAAAAAGGAGAAAGGAGAAAAAGAAAACAATCAAAGGGAAAAAAAGTGAGGAGTGAGAAAAAATGGGCGAGATGAGAGTTAAAGAGAAAGGAAGCCAAAACAACAGGAACTGAGATGCATAGGAAGACAGAGAGCAAGAGCAGCAGATATACTAATAAGCTGATGAAGTGGTGCAGTGAAGGGCTGAAGATTTACGCAGATGTCAGTAACTCATCTGTGATGATCCAATCCGTTCCGCCTCGCCATCACACAGAGCCCTAATGCAGATACCTCAGGCTTTACTGCCTCTTATTGGTACCTCATAAAGCAAACAGATGACAGGAGCATTGTCTGGCTTTCACAGTTGGAATGGCCTGTTAGCATGGAAATGCAGGACAAATTACTCTTCTCCAAGTTCAAAAAAGCCTTTTGATTTGCATCCTCAATCTCTGACTAAAGGGAGATCTCTGATTCTATTTTAAACCACTCCTGCTCCACCATGATCTCAAACTTATCTCCTCTTTTCATCCAATTAGTCTGATGTCTTGTATACAACCACCATGGTGACCTTTAATATGTACTAAGAGATGTATTAAAACTTTCAATCGTTCATTCATCTTTAGTAACTGAGTTATCCTATTAAAGGTTGTCTTAAATCCAGAGTATATTCTGGGACGTTGGGTAAAACACAGGGATACGCTGAGGTCTACAGTATGGTGGCTCAATCTAGAGGTGTGTATCAGCACCCAACAAAATGCCGCGGTCATTAACTGTGATCATACACGGTGCTCGCATGGCAATGAGTGACACATTCACTGCTTTCTTTCAGGTCAGGGTCACTGTTACTACTTTGTCTATATTTTGAGAGAGAAAACTAACTAAGTTTGCCAGAAAATATTGCAGGTAGGTGCAAACAATAATACCTTCAGGATCACGTGGGATTGACCACTCTGTCTGCAAGAGTTGGTGGGATTGCTCCAAACTCCTTTATGAGCAGGTGGGATTAGTCAAGAATGTCTGCGGGAGTGGACAAGATTGGTCCTATTGGGATCCCCTGCTAACATCTAGCTCAGTCCTACAACTGTACCTCCACACATTTTACCGTGGGTGGGGATCTACTGGGGATTACAGATACGCTTCCTGACAGGGACAAGTTTGATCTTTTTTCGCTCACTTGGCTGTCAGCTGCCTCTCTCTCTCTCTCTCTCTCTCTCTCTCTCTCTCTCTCTCTGGCTCTGTGTGTGTAAAAAGATAATGTCAGTCTTAATGGCCTTTGGACATCGTCTCTGGTACACCTGACATTTCAAAGCCATTCTCTCTCACTCACACCCCTGTACTGTTGAACGCTCTGTTAGTGGAGCAGCAAACAGAGGGTGTGTGTGTGTGTATGTGTGTGTGTGTGTGTGTGTGTGTCTTTGGGTGGAGTGGCAGATGGAGCAAGGATCAGCCATCTCACTGTCCACCCGTTAGGTATTGAGGGATTGTGGTGTCAGAGGAGATGCAAAATCCTATCAGTATCTTGGCATCAGGCACTCCACCTGACTGAGTGATGCTCAGTAGACACACACACACACACACACTCACACACACATATTTTAGCTCCCCAGAACTGAAAGAGAGATATAGGAAAGTCAACGTAGTATCTGTATAAAATTAAGAGAGAGGACTATACTAATTTCTTTTTTTTGGTTTTGCTGAGATAAACACGAGTGACAGTGTCTGCATGGTATACGCATGATATACACTGCATTCCATCAGCACTGCACACAATCTCATATACACATACAAAGCCCTTCAGCCCTGTGCTGTCAATCACATCAGAAAGGAAAATGTTGTAAATAGGTTGAAAAGGAATCAGAATAGCAAAGCAAGCATGGCGCATATGCAAGTCGGGAAATTTAGGATCACGTGATTCAGGACTTTCTTCAGGGACAGGAGATGATGGGTTCAGTATGTGCAATATCAGTCAATTCCACAGTACACTATTATGACTATTATAACAGGAATCTAATGTTTTCCAAAGGAAAATACTGCCAAACTGCTGAGGGTTATGTTGTTAAGGGAAGAATTGTGTCTGGAAGCTGTTCACTCTCAGTGCTGCATGTTGAGTAATGTGATTGGTTTATTTTCCTGGTTCAGGTTTTGCAGAGAAAGTTATTATGGTCAAGGGAGGAGACGGAATGCTTTATCGATATATGGAGTGAAGAAGGCATTCAAAAGCAAATGGCACAATTTGTATAAATCTCACGTCGGCCTGCATGGCTAAAAAAACTTCTTATACGAGAACGGCTCCTTGTCTGCAGGTATTCCTTTGTTGTTTGAGTGCTAAAAAAAAAAAACAATAAACGGATGAATCTTCACTGAAACGTTTGGACGAACGTGGTTTCACTGCATACTTTAACGTGTTGACTAGGTACCAGTCCTGTTGTTAAGGACTATATGAAAGCAAACCTGTGATTATGAGCCCCTCCACCAAACGAGAATCAGTTCTGGGTTTGGACTCAAGTATTCACCCCCCTCAGTTTCACTCCAAAGGGTTTGTAGTGACAAAATTATTATTGTCCAGGTAAATGTTTTTCTGTTTTCTGTTCTAAGAATCAGCTATTCATTTCAGTCTTCTGTCTGTTTCCACTGGTTGAATCTCAGTGTCTAGTGTTAACGTTTACAATCTGTGATGTAATTTAAACTGGTCCATACTGCAAGTAACTGACTTCTGTGAAGCCAGAAGAGACTGTTCATCATCTACACAGCCAGCTCAAGGCCATAGATTTGAGTTGAGCAGAAGTAAGTATTTCTATAAACCTGTCCTTGAGAGGCTTAATGGAAGCAGTTTAATTTTTTTAAATAGAGGAAATTATTATTAAAGGTGGCTAGGACTTACATTTTGGTAAATAACAATTCTGACTACTCTTTCACTTGTCTACACCGCAAATTTCCCTTTAGGTTGAAAAATGCTAGAGTATTCCTTCAAGGTAACAGGAAAGCAGAAAAATATGGGATGACATCAGGAATGAATATTTATCAAAAGATAAATAAATAAGTAAGGTCAGGTATTAATCAGTCCAATCAGGTTTTGTTGTTTTTTTTTTTTAATTCACAAGCTTGCTTAATGTCAATGCCTACCTCAAATGAACCTGTAATACAAGGAGGCGTCTAAGAGAGAATAGTGATGGAGTAAAAATAAATAAATAAATAATAATAATAATAATAATAATAATAATAATAATAATAATAATAATAATAATAAAAAGTATTAGTAGGTAATACTGTTGAGATTTTGTAAAGAGGTATATAGTATTTCATATACTATATATTTTGCAACTAACTAACAACTAACTAACAATATATTTGATTGGATGGTGAGGTTAATTATGCATTCACATTTTTTATTTTTGGATACATGACACCCTCCGGGAATCTATGCAGGTGAGAAGACTGTCACGTGAGATTCAATAAGTGCTTCACATCTAAAAATAGAGAGCAACCCTGTTTCCTTATTTTTTCCCACATACAGTTAGAGGTAGCAGGCTTCCAGGTGCTTTCATTAAACTACTTTGCGTACAACCTGAGCTGTCTTGACACCAAACATTGAACTAATCTGAAAGCAAGCAGGGAAACTGAAACTGATGTCTCAAATGAAGTTCAGGAGATCCTGCAGTACAGGCATTCATCAAGGCTCTCGTGTGACATAAACATCCACCGAGACTCAGGTTTGACTGACAGCCAGAGAAGTCGTATTAAAGTGGCAAATTTATCAATAACCTGAAAGCTGTGATGGGGTGAAATGGACTATCGATTATTGAGAGAGAGGATATAAAAGAGCTCCTGGGGGAACAGATGAAGTGGAGAGAGAAGGAGAAAAGATGAGAAAGAGCAGGGAGGAAGAGAGGGGGGGAAAGGTGGCTGTAGAAATGGGCAGAGGTTTGATATGTGGTGTGCAAAAAAAGTTAATGGAGCCCTTATGAACTATAAACGTGTAAACTGTAGCCCAAGGAAGGGAAAAAAACCTCAGCCAACATCTCACAATATGGGTCTGTCAGCGAAGAGCTTGGCTGAATTGCTCTTTGTGTTTCAACATGTCCTTGTCTTCTTTCCCTTGACCTTTTCTAGTAGATAAATGCTCGATGCTTTCTTAAGAGCCATTCCAACACATTATTAACTGAAGTGAGATTTGGTAAACAAGGTTTTCGAGACCACAGAAACTGAATCTGCACAACTGTGAACATATAAAAAGTGAATTTTGATTTTGCATAGGCTAATTATGTGTTTGTTGACACTTCTTTTTGGAAAACCATGGCAACGTATAAGGCAATGGATAAGGGTTACTTATACTGAACCTAAACACAGTATGCAGTACACGGTATATGAACACCATGAATATTTTCAGTACACCATAGATATGCAGATGACATACTACTATTCAAATGCAGTCGAAGCTACAATATATGGCCAAAAGTGTGTTATCAGTTCATAAAGTCTGCAAATTCTTTTATCATTGGTAAAGAACTCTTATGCAGTTGTACAATGTTTGCACCAGATGAAGCACTTTCTTCCAGTAGTTATACATATTTTTCAGCTTAGAACCATGAGGGCATTTTAGTCGACTTTGGAGCTAAATTTCCACCGAAAATGACACCTCAGACGCTGCCACTGTGCTCATTGTGTTTCAGCTGATCATTTTCAAAGTCCCGTGGTCATAGACTGAGTTTGTTCAATCACTCAAATTTTTGGAGAACCAGACCATGGGAACCTGCGAACCTGGCCATCATGGACCTCGATGTGCTCTCCTGGCCTTGTCCGCCCTCTCTCTTCACCCTCACCCTTACCTTGTAAACCAAAGCTTGTGGATCAGCACTCAGCTGAAGCTACCATACTAGTGCTAGCTAGTAGTACAAGCTAACGTACACAGTCACAAAAATATGAGCATGCAATTTTTATTGTATACACTTTTACAATACAATTTGTAAGTAGTGTGATCCTGCTGAAAGAAAACAATAGAAACCATCACAGAAATTCTAATGGTTTCCACTACAAATACCATTATAAACCATCAGCTAACCATTACAAAACGATTACCATTACCATTATTGGTCTTTAAGGGTATCCAGTAGACATAACATGCCACCACCAAGAGTAGGCAACAAATTAAGAGTAGAAACCCACAGAGATCATTACAGTTTCCATTAAAACCAATACAATTCCCATTATAACCATTAAAACCATTACAATTTCTATGAGTGTTTCTATTGCTGTTTCAGCAGGGTGTCTATTCCAGCTGTCTATTCTACGCAATCTGGCATAGATTACAGTTTCTCTATTTGGATGCCGTATTGAAAAATCCACGAGTGCACAGATTCAGACAACTGCAGAAGCGTGCTCTCTCTCTCTCTCTCTCTCTCTCTCTCTCTCCACTCTCTACACTCTGTGGGGTCTTCGCTGTAGCTTGTCGCTGATTGGAGGAAGTACCAGCGTCACTAACTGACCCCACTCTCCCCTTTTACACCTAAAGCTAAAGGTGTAAAACTGTAGCTGGCACCTAAAGCTGTTTTGAGAGTATTTCTGAGAAGATTTACCGGATAGGATACATAATAATGATAAAGATTCATACATAATAATCAGTTCATCATAATTAATCAGTAAGCCGTTTACTGGGAAAGCAGCGAGTGAAAGCACGCGAGCTAAGTGATGGTGCAATTTGCCACGAGACAGCATCGCGCTCTCAAGAGGGCTGTATGTATTAATTACCATCTATTCATCTGTGTGCACTTGGGCTGCCTCAGAGCAGTGCATCAGAACGCTGTCAGGGTCGCTAATGCCTGTAATTGACCGGTTGATAAGTGGTCCACGAGCTCTCTCCTCGGACAAAACAGGCACGCGCCGGACTTAATATGCGCGCCGGCGTCTCTAGCGAAAGTTAAACAGCCGCCAAGGTCACTGCAACGCAGCGAAGCGCTCGCGGCTCTTCTCCGCCGTTCGCCGCTGCCGCCGCGCGCACATCAAAGCGAGCTTTGAAGGCGCGAGGAAGTGAACCGTGCTAAATGAGGCACCTTCATTCTGCACTAATGAGCTGACCAAGAGAGGATTATAAGCGTTTTATAATAATGTTCTGATTAATTCAGTCAGAAACCAAAGTCACATAAAAACCAAAAAAAGTATGGCTCGCCAAGAGTGCATGCACACTTCAGTGAGTTCAGTGCCACACTATGCATTCATTTCGTGAGCAAATAACAAAAAACTTTATCCACATGAAGAAGAAAAAAATATATACTATAACAGAAATATGAAGACAACATATTTTCTATTTTTATGCATAACTTTCATGTCAAAAAAGAATGTGTATCTTGAAATTCATTTTGGGTCATGAGCCACAAAATGTATTTTCTGAGTGACACGTTTTTGCTCTCATTGTTGGAGTATCTACAGTACATTCACTCATTCATGCATCTTCAAGAACTTATCCTGGTCAGGGTTGTGTTAAACCTGGAGCCTATCCCAGGAACGCTGGGCGTGAGGTGGGAATACAGCCTGGATAGTATGCTAGTCCAACGCACACGCACATTAACACAAATACAAACAAACATCCATATTTGCATATTTACAAGCATATTCTCAGTTGGCAAACCTGGAATTTGAACGTGGAGAGCCTCACATCTCTGCCATGGCCACTGATCGATAGAGTGGTTACTGAAGATGAATAAATATTTTTTTTTTGGCCTGGTATTTGACCCTCATGAGTTGGAAAAGTTCTTTCATCATCCCCCAACCTTTAGCCATAGCTCCTAAAACTGCAAAGAGCCTGAAAATGTCCTTTCTCTCTTCAGATTTTAAAAAGTGCAGTGATTTTTTTTAAAGTGGAGTTCCATCTTTTAAAAATGGCTCTTATAAAATCTTTGTTTTTTGCAGTATTACTGCCCAATGTATAATTCTTGAATTTGTATATTAATTTTGGTTCCGCATTTACATTTTTTTAGTCAGTGTTCCTGGCCAAGCGGTGTAGGAGAGTGGTGAAGTGGCAGAAAGGTTGGAGAGTAGGAAATGATTGCTGTTCTCATAGAGTGATTGAGAGAGAGAGAGCGAGAGAGAGAGAGAGAGAGAGAAAGGCTGCTCTTCTGCTCTTGACATTGTGGTCAAAGCACATAAGCAGGGTTTCCAGATTGGATTAACAACCATCCAGCTCACTATTAGACTGGGACTTGGATCAAATGATTGTTAAACTCAACAGAAACCAATAAATAACGAACAAAAGCAGTCCAAATCTACAAGGACAAGGTTATTGATTGAATATAGCCCAATTGGAAGAGAAAGCACAATCTGGCAACACTAGCCTGGAGTCTGTTCACACACATTGCCACAAAATCCAAAAGCATCAACCAGCCGCCAGCCTCATATTAGCCAAAGCATCATCTATCATATTATTTTAAAAAAAATACCCAGCTATACTCTAACCTTTAGCGCTTATTCCACTTGGTCTAAAAAGTTGTAGTAATTTGAATGTTATTTTTCACACATAGGAGTTTGTAAGAAAGTTTCCTGGATTTCATACAAAAGAAGTTATAAAATGTATGCCCCTTGACCCCACCTCTTGGCCTAAGTGCAAACATTCACCTTTTCAGTTCTGTTGTGTGAATTCTTGCAAATTCACAATCATAAGATTATGTTCATGCCACTGCAGCATCCATGAACTTGTTCATGTGAACCACAGTCCAGATGTGAACCCAGCGGGACTGAACCAAGTACTTGAAAAATACCGTAGGGGAAAAAAAACTGGCCGTAATTCAGCGATTCTAGTTTTCTAAACATGAACCAGCTTGACTTCTGTAGCAGATCTTCTGATGGGGCTTATCTAATCACATGCATTTATGTAAATTATTTAGCTGTAGGCAGCTCATCAGACCCGACACTAGCTACAGGGTTACAAACATTAGTTCAGAATGGGTCTTCATAGTCTTTCAAAGATTCTTCACAGAACTCCCGTCCACCAGCCAGCTCTCTCCTATCATACAACAGCTACCAACTGGAGAGGGTGAAGGTTAACGTGCTACTTCCAAGACATGAAGCCAGCCAGCTGCACCTTTTCGAACTGCTCATGCTGTGTCACAGGGCAGCGTAACACACTCGGACAAGAGAGCTATCTGGTCTCTTCGGCATACTTCAGCTCACAGATGGCAACAATTGGCTAGTGTTGCTGTGATTGACGGGAGAAAGACCCACCCAGAGAAAGACCCACCCAGAGAAAGACCCACCCAGAGAGACTATCGGCCCTGGTTAGCTATGGCATCACTGGGATGACGATACTAGGGCTATCTCTGGAGCTATTTTTCATTTTATTTATCCCCTCCTATCTGATTAGCAAACCACTGACACGTCTGTTTTAAAATTACAATGACAAAACAGAATGTTTAAAGATGAATTTCAAAAGAAAGCTCTCATTTGTTCAGAGTCCATGGGTATAGTCAAAATGGTAACATCAAGAGGCAGTGCAAATTCAAACATAACTACTTTGAATTGTTTTATGTATTACCATTTAATAATCAGTAATGGTTAAACATTAAAAGGTAACGGTTGTCTCCATTCAGTCATGTTAGCTGCTTATCCGGACCTTTGAAAGCATGGAATTTATGTAACTGCACTTGTGCATATTTTAGTAGAATACCCATGATCTACATTTTTATTTATAGTAAAACACAGAGTATATGTGCAACTACAAGTGTATTTCTGTGTCTTGGTCTCATTTATGAAAACTTGGCAAACAATGATGCATCATTTATTTAACACAGATGGAAAGAAGAGGCCCTGTCCCTTTGGTGATGGAGGCCACAGCTGGGCTTTTGGTTATTCTGAGATGGTTTGTTGATTTCCTTCAGCTCCCATCTTGACTGAGGCGCTGTCACAGAAATGAGCTTTGGCACTTTTTGCTCATAACATCATCTGTGCACGGCAGTGGTAAAAAAGTTGGCTATTGTTTGTCTGTGTTATTTTTTTTTAAGGCTGAAAAGCCAATCTACAAACTCCTGGCCTTTGCCTCAGCCAGAGTGATGATGATCTACACACAATTTAAGTCCTGCTGGAGAAAAGACAACCACAGAGGAATACACTGCATTTATAGCACTCGGATCTCCCCACACACTGTGTGCGACTGTGGGAACGTCATTTTTAAACCGGTCACGTCGCCTTATAACACACAGACACTCACGTCTCTGACCCACCGAGAGAAAGCTGAGGTTTTTTTTCTCTGCTGGGGTCTTTCAGATACAACAGTTTCATCTCCATGACTGTCATATTGCTCTGCTCTGTTTGTCTGCTGGCAGATTTTGTCTTTAGGTCATGTTGCACATTCTCATAACTGAGATTATTTTCTTCTCAACACTTAGGCTTGTGACACACTCTACTCTTCTGGGAATAATGCCATCTTGTTTTAGAGCAGGATTAAACCACATCTCTTGGGTAGGTAAAGTAAACTAACAGCTGTAATCTAAGCATCAGTGAAGTTGGCAATTTTGCTTTACCATCTATATGCATATATGTCTATTGTAATAAAACTGGTGAAGTCTCTTTGAAAGTACAACCCTGGTGCCAAAATTTTAGATCAAAAGTAAATTATTATTTCGTAAAAATGAGGCATTAGAATGTGCCTACAGTCTCAAGCTGTAGACTTTTATGGAAATGCACGTTAATAGGCATTAAGTTGGAATATGTAGAAAGACATTTTCTCTGGCCTCAGTTGTGTGGTAATAAAAGACTCGTTTTATTTTTTTTTTCATTTTATGAAGGAATCTGACCCCTGCACCAGTTTCCCCGGTTTCTGAGCCACCCTCTCTCTACTCCTAATGACAGTTATTACTGAATGTCAGCCTGTTCTCATCAAGCTAGCTGTCCCACGCATGTCCAATTTATTCTTATTCCATCTGATTCACTCTCTCCCACACCACACACCAACCAGAACAAAAGTCATGCCAATCCGTCTGCCAAGCACATCAATTCTAGCCAGGCTTGGGCACCGAGTGTCACATCATGTGCCGGCTTGAAGCTATGTTCGCACACTCACACTCCTCCAGGCACCTGAATGACTCAGAACAGCAGCTGGATCTCATAAATCCAAACTGACTTCTGTCTCACTTTCCGTCTCCATATCTGGGAGAGCACCTCAAGCATATCACACTGCTTCCTAAATTTCTTCTTTACTTTCCAGACGAGGTCCTTTGAGTTCACGCTGACACCTGATTGAGACCACAAACTTTATAACAAACCCTATATGATGAAGCACATCTCTCTACAAATAGTAATTGGGGTTATACGAGTTCCTTCTTCTCCTCTGAGGATTAAGAGCACACCGGCTTTAACAGGCCAGTAGATATTAATGTAGATATTAAACTACAAGTTAATGAAAGGCTGCAAGGATGAAGGAGGCTCATCACCATGGTAGGTCCCTGGGCCCCTCATTAAAATCTTGTTCTATCAGATCTAAAAAATCAAATCTATATGCATGAGTAGGAGTTCTCAGATTCTTTAGAGTCATTGTCTGACTTGTTTCTTGGGAAAGGAAGTACAATATGTTATTGCACACTCTGTGCTAAGTAGGCCACCACTGACGCACCATTCTCTCTTTATAGCTCTTTTGATGTTCTGTCTCTCCTCACCAGCTTGCTCATCCCTCTGTGTGTCTGTACTGTAAAAAAGAAGCTTAACATGTAAATGTCTTGTGTTGTACTGATAAGGTAGTTGACCTTCACTAATTTAATCTACCAAAATTTGATAGTCCTATTAGGCATGTAGCTCCTAGACCCCATTTACACCTGGTTGTTTCATAAGTCTGCTATCTGCAGCTGACTGCACAAGTTCAGTGTAAGTTTGAGGATTCGAGGAAGTCAGAGTGTAAAATGTCCTAAACCATTCATTGAGAAAAGTGATTTTTAAAGCTCACATTGTGTAGAATTTTGGTTAGTTGTAGAATAGTAAAAATACATTAAATTGTAAATAGTAGTGCAAAAAGTGACTGTAGATAATAAATTTCTTGTCAAGAGTAACATTTTCACCATCACCACCCATTCAGGAACGCAATGGCACATAAACAGGAAAAAATACCAGCAAAGCGGTTTGATATATAAATATTTCAACATATTTACATCAAGCAATGTCAAGTTTGTAAAATTTTATCTGTAGATAATTGAAATAAAAGTTTAAATGGTTTGTGCTTTATGTATAAAGCAATGACTACCACTATAAAGTAATAACCAGTAAGAAATGATCTACTTTTTCCATTTGTACTTTACAGTCATATGCATTTGTTCCTTCTGCTGCTTCCGATTCCCTTGCAACAAATTATGACTTTTAATAGCAAACCATAGCAAGGGAAGATATGATCATTTCATATGATAGGCATTTCAATACTCTGAAAGACAGAACAAATTTCACCTTACTTTTAAAAATTATTTCTGAGTCATGCTACTTATCCAGTATGATCTGAGTGACAATTTGAACTGAGTGATATTTTGCACTAGGAAAGAGCTAGCTATGTTGACTGGTACATAAGTAGTTAATTTCTTATTTATCCTAGATCGATTTCTCAAACTGGAATAAAAATCAGTAGACATGTTATTCATGAACAATATGGTCAGTATCTATGGTGAACAAACTGGTATCAGTCACTACCATATTACTACACTCTATGGAAAATAAAACTTTGTTGGTAAGGTGAGAGACCTGGGAGCCAACTAGCTTAGCTAACAAAATGCAGTTCAGCCCATACTTTACTGTTCAGTCCTACTTCAAGGAAATTGAGGCAGGTTGAAATAAAATCTCCAATAACTCAGTAATGTTAGCTAGCTAGTCATCTGAACTGGAGCTATATTAGCTAGCATCGAGGTTCAAACCAAACTAGTAATAGGTAACTGGACATTAATTATCCCATATTTAAGCAGTACTAATTGCAAATAGTTAAATATTTGTGAAACTCTCTTATATTAAGTCATTTTCTGTGATCACTTCAATTATTTATAGTAAAATCCTTCAAATTTAGAACTTTTTGACATACACTTTCTGCACCCACACAACAAACACACACTGACTTTGGTCTGAAAAGCCTCAGAACTCTAATAGAAAGATGGTTAAGGTTGCTATGGTTACATATATGTCCTGTACAGGGCAAGGTAGAAAACCTTTATAAAAATTTAAACAGACAAGCAACTTTTTTTTCTGGCATGTCCACTCAAAGGAAGTATGCATTTGTAGAGTACGTCTGTCTATTTCCTGTCTTCCCTCTGTGTCTTTGGATCTGAAAAACATACAGCTTGTACAGTGTGTGTGTGTGTGTGTGTGTGTGTGTGTGTGTGTGTGTGTGTGGGCGGTTAGGTATGACAGACTGTTGCAATGGATCAGAAATGTGCAAATACTGTAGCCTGAGGGCTGAGTACAAACACCCATGCTGTCCATCTGAACCAAACACACATCCCATTGCGGACAGGAAACCACTGAGGGCACCATTATGTAATAAAGGAGCTGGAGATTTTCACTGCTCGAGGTTTCATCTGTTCTCCCCTCGGATAAGACACCCACATCCTGAGTGCTTCAAGGCTTGCCATTTGGTATAAATGAGTTAATCCCTAATAGGCAATGAGGAGGTCAAACCCTGAAATGATATAGAATTTAAGTCAGAATGTGGAGAAAATCGGCACTTTTTCTGACCTTCAGATTTACAAACACTGCCACTCACAAGTCTTTGAACATCCCACATTAATATTTGTAATTATACTTGAACCATTTAGACACTCAAAATGATTAAGAATCTAAAATGTCTAACAGACAAAATGCCTAAAAGAACATATTTATTGTTGTTTATTTATTTATTACCCAATCATGTCATATTGAAACATGATTAGTTTTCACAAAATTCAACAACTTGAATACAAGTGCATGTTTTTATTTTGAATGCCAATAGTCACAATCATTAAAAAACTTCAGATGTCAGAGCTGGACTATAAAGCAGAGCAGGAAGTGCAATCAGGACGTAGTAAATGTAAGGACTTAGTCTGTGAAGACTTATAAAATTGATCAGTAGCTACTAGAATGGTAGAATGTTTTGTGATTTTGGAAGACATGTAATGAGGTCTATGGTTATGTGAGACTAAGGCCACTGAGAAATGGGTAATGGAAGTAATTTACCAGCAAGAAGAGTTCACAGGACTTTTGATTGAGTATAGATTGACTACACGGATTTGATTCATGTGTGAGAATACCTGCTTTACTTATGATGTAGCCCTGAAAGGCTTTTCTGGGGACCTGTTCAGCTGTCACAAAGAGGTGTCTATCCAAGAATGTTAGGAGGACACATTTGCTTAATATGTTCTTCTAGGGAACGAGAGTAGTCACAAAGGCCTGGAAGACTGAGGGGCATTGACAAAGCCATATAGCATGACCAAATATTCAAAGTTGCCAGAGGCAGCACCAAATGTAGTCTTCCACTTCTCCCCCCCTTGAATGCAGATTAGATTGCAAACACTTCTGAGATCATATTGGTGAAAATGGAGGTTGACTTCAACTGTTCTAGGTCCAATGGGACTAAGGGGAAGGGATAACGGTATTTGGCAGTGATCTGGTTTCGACCACAATTATCTATGCATGGCTGAAGTCACCCCTTTTTCTCAGCAAAGATGAAGCTAGCAGATGCTGGTGAGGTAGAGTGTCATACGCAGGCTTGCTTAAGGGCTTCAGAGGTGTATGCTTCCATGGATTCGTTTTTTGAATTGGAGAATGAAGTGGAGTTGTGTTTGAAAATAAATCTATAGTGCAGTCATGTGGATGATGAGGTGGGACAGCACAGGCTTTGGCTTTACTGACTAAACTTCTTGATACTCAAATAGGTTAAAAGGTGGCTTTGGTAGCTGATCAATTTCTGGGCTTTCTATAGATGTGGAGTCGATAGTGACTATGGAATGACAGGCATATGACCATGCAAAATCTCTTCTTGACCAGGAGATTAATAGATTGTGAGACTGAAGGCAGGGAAGTCCTTAGAGGGCTGGATATTTAAACTATGAGGTTAGTAGGAATTAGATGATTTCTCCATGAAGAGCACTAGTTTTCAGGCAGATCAGAGCAGTGCGATGTGTAATGGTCCCAGTCTCTACCCTGTGGGTAGACCATACAGGGCTTGAACATCCCTGGGCAACTCTAATGTTTGCAGCTGCAGCTGGACTTGTTGAGTCAGATCTTCATCTATGCAGTTCCCAGCTGCTCCTGTGGTGAATGCTGCAATGACAGACTTGGTGTCTGAATATTGTAATATCACATTGAGTGGAAAAGTATTAGGCTCAGGAAACTGCAATTGACTCACCGCATTAGCACACGGCTAAGCTACCAAGTGCTTTCCACCTTGAGGAACCTCACAAACCGTAGGACAAGTTGGGAACTGCGCAATGATATGGGTCACTCATAGCTAATACTAGCTCAACACTAATAGCAGACCACGCTCTCTTGGCATTGCAGAGGTTTGGATGGAGTAAGCCAAGCGTGACATAGATGCATGAGGTCGTGTGACTGATTCTCTTCTTGAAGGAAGGAGGAGTGCTGAATGATGGGACTTTTTCTTCTCTCCATCAACAGTATATCAAGACAAATAAAAAGGTCAATGAGAGTCTCTATTGATGGATGGCTATCCTTGCACACTAACTCACTGATGACATCTTTCCGAAGTCCCTGACAGAAAGCAGCTCCGACAGTTGGTGCGTTCCAGGCAGCCTCAGTCTGCTCCTAGTGTTTGGAATTCAAGGGCATACTCAGCTGTAATTCACTGACCTTGTTTGAGGGTTAGGATTTTTTTTTACTGTCCTCTTTGCCCTTGAGACGATGATCAAATATATTGCAGAGGAGCCTGACAAATGATCATAAGATTATGTGATTCCCCCACTGCTTGTCTTTTAGCGGAAATCGCCCACTTTAACCTACTATTTAGTCAAAGTCTTAGGTCAGGAATCAAAAAGGCTTGGATGCAAATGCAGCATTGAGTTTATTAAGCAAAAAAGTGACAAAAAAAAACAAAAGTGCAAGATGTTGTACTATTCAGTTGGGAAACAAGCAGATAGACAGGTAATCTACAGACAAGCGAATGGGTTAGACAGGAACAAAAGTACCTAGGCTAAACATGGATATAAAAACAATGAGAACAAGGCTTAGGAACATTACTGCATGAATGCAGACTTCACAAAGAACTTGCCTGGGTGTGCTGATCAAATGTTTAATGAATATTTAATAGTCATCTGTGACCTAAAACAAGAGATTTTTTTCTGTGTAATTAATCGAACCTTTTTTGTAATAAACTGGAAATCTTATTTAATCGCTGTCTTAACAAAGCCTTAAGATATATTTAACCATCTGTGGCCACTCTGTTATCTTGCCTTCAGTCTGTTCCTGGTGCAGGACCAGCCATGTATAAGACCAAAAGCCTATGTTTGTATAAAATAAACCACTCAACAATGACACAATATGACCATATAAAATTTGAATTTAAAATCTGATTTTATACAAGGCAATGTGAAATTTCTTAGATACAGATTTTATTCAATTTTATGTATATAATTTTTTTTTATTTATATAAATGGACCACTGCCTTCAGGTGAGCCAGGTTGACTTTGGTAATGTTAAAATAAATGCTCAGCATGTAATCAATGACCTTTTATTAACAGTTTGTATTGAAGTAGCATATAAGATGGTTGGATGCCTTCTTATGCAGACTTAAAGAATGCTTAACAAAATCTGCGTAGGTGTCATAAGACAGGTTATGCGGTAAATGTAGGCAAATTATCATAATTATCATTCAAGACCTGGCAAACAGGTCAAAACTTGAAATGGGGCTAAGAAATTAAGGCCAGAATTGAAAAACTGATACTTTTAGGAATCATCACCTGCCCAGTTTTGGTGATTCTGTGCCCACTGTAGCCTTAGATTCCTGTTCTTGGCTGACTAATCAACTAGGCATTTCTACCAGCAGACTCACTGGATGTTTTTTGTTTTACACACCATTCTGTGCAAACTCTAGAGACTATAGTGTGTGAAAATCCAAGTAGATTAGCAGTTTCAGAAATACTCAAATCAGACTGTCTGGCACCATGCCACGGTCAACCATGGCACAGTCAGTGAAAACATTACCTGAATCTCTTGACCTGGAACTGCATGTTTGTTTGCATTGTGCTGCTGCTATTTGATTGGCAAGTAGGATAATTGCATAAATGATCAGGTGTTCCAATAAACTGGATTGTAAGTGTACACCATTGGGTTAATTTTTGTATTCAAACCAGTCTGAGCTGGCAATCAGGACGCATTCACATCTCAAGATTTTAAGAGAGCAGGTGGTTAGTCATTGAGCAAGATTATTAACCTTTTGCTGCCCAGATGTATGATTTGAACAGATTCTGTCTCAGTTGTTCATCATTATTGTTGGTAAAAAAAAAAATTATAAGCAGGGGTGGCATAAGGTTGGTGGGGCTTAGGGTGGGGTTATTGTCCAGCAGAACGAAAATTGCCTGGGTCACCTTATCCATTGCATTAACCTGTCAGGAGGCCGCAGGTTTACACTGCTGCCCCTGTCTGTGAGGTTCCTCTGGATGCTGTAATTGTGTACACAGTGGCTCAGTGAGCAGCATTCGCTTAAAAGAATATCAAAGCCCTGCTGTTACTGCAGCGTGGGAGAGAGAAAGAGATTAAGCCAGACTCTTTTACTTCAGCTCAGAACAGCATGTTATAGCACACCGACGGATCTGTGTGTCTTTACTCAGTGCATATATAGAAAACACACTACAACTCTAACCAGAATAAAGAGGTAGCTTTAAAGAGGATAAAGAGGTAATAAAGATATATTTTACTGAAGATATATACACTATATTGCCAAAAGTTTTGGAACATCTGCCTTTACATGCACATGGACTTTAATGATATCCCATTCTTAATCCGTAGGGTTTAATATGGAGTTGGCCCACCCTTTGCAGCTATAACAGCTTCAATTCTTCTGGGAAGGCTTTCCACAAGGTTTAGGGGAGGTTTATTTGTGTATACTGTGTATAATGGTGTATATTTGTGTGTTCATAAAAAATTATACACATCAGGTATGAAGATCTGACACCTTTTCGTGCAACTGACACCTTCTCTATTTATCATCTTTTCCTGGAACGGTGAACCGACATAAACTAATTATGTAAGGGTAGATGTGTGTAAATACAACTGTGTGTGAACCGAGCAATGGACGACAACCTTCTTCAGTCATCGACTGTGAATGTCCCCACTTCTCTCCATCCAGCCTGATGTGATTAGCCTACCAACAGGCCTCAAGAACCATTTTTCATCCAGCTAAGCGTCACTATTACTGATGAACCGAATCATTGCACATCTGCTCAACAGCCAAACAACCAACGGTGATCCACACACTCATGATTATCAGCACCAGCAGGTGTCTCTCAGAGTAAACAGTGTGCTAGCAATTAGCCATAAGCATTCTGGACACCTTCCTAAACTTTCTCATATCCTTACCCTCACCGCTGAAACTTTTCTAGCTGACTATGTCCTTTGCCGAGTTCTTCTTCTTCTTCGCCTTTCTGTGTCCTTTATACTATACAGAGAGAGCAGAACCTCATTCCTCTTATGGTTTGCTGTAGGAAGTAGCACCATTGCTCCTTTGGTGCTGGGTTTATGGAGCACTGGGATGCCCATGGCTACGTTAGCCCACTTTCTTAGCCAACGCCAAGCTCTCGCATGCAGTTACAGTAAGGACAGAAAGCCTTAAGATGAGTTTCAGGTCACATGTAGCCTTGGCTCCAGTAGAGGACAGGACAATATGTAAAGGAGAGGACACCACTATGGCCTGGATAAAACAGAGGGAGAGCCTGCAATCAAACTGAGCCTTAGCCAACTGTGCATTATTTGTTCTTTATATATTCCAAGCAAAATTACACAAGGACATATAGTTTACATTATTGTTATTTGTTATATTTTATATATATTAAGCTTTTACATCATCAGACATCATATCCAGGCCACAAGAGAACAAAGTATATCAGTAAAGGTCAGTAAATTACACACAATCCCCATGAGGCAGAGCAAAAAAGAAAAAGGTTCCTTTTATCCTGTAGGGCTCATTTTAGAAGAACAGAAAACCGAGCTTTTATGTTGAGCAACGTTACGATGGATCAGTCGAGTACTCAAATATCTTCTGTCTCTGACGTAATTCTACTCTTTAACAGATGAGAAAGTCTTTCACCAGAAAATAGCCTCATAAAATCAACACTAGTATTAAAACTGAACTAGGCTTGTGTTATAAGCAGACTAGAACCGGACTAGTGTAGTAATGGCGTTTGTTTCAAGATACATCCCCTGCAAGAAAATCACATTTGCAGTTAAACACCATACCGAATAGACTAGGTTTACTGTTGTTACTATTTAGCAGTGCGTATACACAACCATTTTTGTACAATTTCCTAACCTGATGTGACCAAATTGTCTGTCACAAATGCTAGTTGAAATTGCAGAGTCGTTGTGCTCTCTACTGGTTATGAATGCCATTGCACCTTGTGAACAACTGCTACACTGCTGAGCTTAATCTGAAACAATTTATGAGCAGGGCTGCAGGATATGGTGCTTGGAAGCAAATCTAAGCTCTAGCAAGTTCAGAACAAAAAATTTAGAAAAATACATTTATTATTGTGATGTGTATGCAATTCAAGTATGTCCATCCATCCATTCTCTGTACCGTGGGAAGCCTGGAGCCTATCCCAGGGGACTTGGGGCACAAGGTGGGGGACACTCTGGACGGGGTGCCCACCCATCGCAGGCCACAATCACACACACACACACACACACTACGGACAATTTGGAAATGTCAGCCTACAACACGTGTCTTTGGACTAGGGGAGGAAACCAGAGTACCTCGAGGAAACCCCAAAGCACAGGGGAGAGCATACAAGCACTGCGCACACAGAGTGGAAGCAGGATTCGAGCCCCCAACCCCTGATGTGCGAGGCAACAGTGCTAACCATTAAACCTCCGTGACCCCACAAATCAACTATATGACATTTATATTCACAGACTTGTGTCAGCTTGCAAGCGCCATATCGGGAAGGAGCGTGGTGATGCAGTGACCCCTAGTGGAACAGTGGAAATAACGTTTTACTGATTGTTCTTTTATTTTGGAAATAAGCAGAATTCAGCTGTGATCAGTTTTGGTTTTATGAAACCATTTCTCCATAGCACACGTTGGTTTTTACACGCAGGTTTTAGTTGTCACGTCTTACAAAAAATCATGCTCCAAGCCCTCAAATAAAATGTCCAATTCTGCTTGTGTGTGATATTTGAAGAGAAAATTATTTATTTTTTTTAATCCCAAGCTGTAAACACCATAAATAAATGTTAAAACTTTGACTTTGTGAAACTAAAATCTGCACATGTGGATTGTGCAGGTTATTTCTATCTGATTGGCATCATCGTTGGCTGTAGCCCATTCCCTGTGCGCTGGCCATTCTGGAATCAGGAAGCACTGTGGTTTGTATTAGAAGCCTCCCTCTATAGCCTGACCCTCCTGGCTTTTGGCTTTTTCATCCCTCTGCACCTGTTCTTGGCTGTCAGACGGCACGCAGGAGACGTGTGAGCGAGTGTGTTTGAGCGTGTGGGTATGTGTGTGTCCCTCAGAAGGACCATGACACCGAAGCCTGTGGTGACCGTTCCTCCTTGGTGACTCCTCCTCATGCCTAGTCAGGTAAGTCTTACGTGCTTATGGAAAGGGCAAAGGTATGTCATAATGTAGGCCAGAATGAGAAGTTTTAGTGCTCATCCTTTTCACTGTGTGGGATTAGTGAGTGTATAGAGATGACAGTGCTATTTCAGGAACTGCACCATTGTGTGGTTTGTCCATGTGGTGACCATACCAACATCAAAGCCTAGATATAAATTTATGAATCCAAAGTAAGTAACAAAGTAAGATTTTATTTATTATGAAATGGTTTTTGATGAGTATTTGTAATATATAAAGGGATGGTCGATGCGATCCAATATTGTTATTGCTGATAAATTATTACTGAATAAGTTAACACCAACAGTCATTAAAATGTTGTTACTGATTGAGGTATCAATGAGTCTCTGAAACCTACGATTTAAAACTAACAATTTTAAAATTTTCTTCTTTGTTCCTTTTTAAATATCTATTGTTGTTGTGTGTTCCAAGTTTAACTTCATCTAAAAGAGACATCGTAACACATGTGTTATATTGTGAAAATATCTTCTAATATTGTGATATGATATTTTTGCCCTATCGCCCGTCCTGTACACAGTCTACATTTCTTGCTATTAATGTATGTAAAAACAATGTGAAGTATTTTGCTGGATTTGCTTAAGATGCTGTTCAAAATTTTGTAAACCAGTAACCATTACCTTCAAAATGATTGTATCTTTTTACAAAACCATGAAAGATAAGTATAAATTTAAATCATACTGTAGTTATCACTAGAGTATGACACGAAGACTAAAGAATAGCACTGAGTACTGAACTTTTTCATTTAAACCTGACTTTTGTGACATGATAAGAGAGTCATGAAAGTTATGGATGTGTTAATTCAGTCAGGAAAAAACAGCCTTAAGCCTGAGCCTCAGACCTGAATTTCAG
>CM074965.1:13970941-13993470 GCA_037577455.1 Pangasius macronema | reverse complement strand
CCTGTTTTATTTCAAATCCATTGTGGTGGTGTATGAAGGCAAAATCACAAAAACTCTGTCATTGTCCAAATACTTCCAGACCTGACTGTATATGAAATAAAACAGAGCTGAAGGGCATTGCAGATAAGTGTCTGATTATTTTATTTAAAAAAACAAGTTGTATTTGTATATATACACTGCCCAGCCAAAAAAAAGTCACTGTTTAGATTTTAATAGGCAAATATATAAGAGTCTATGCATGTATCATTTTTAGAATAATTATAATGTTTCATCTTTGTGCCCTTAACCTTTAGCCTGAGACGTCTCTGTGGGACACCTTTTTCTGGTGGGTGAGCGATGATGATGATAACAACGATGAAAAAGGAAGCAGACGAGGCAAGTCAAGGAAGGTGACCCGAGAAAAAGCTACTCGAAGTCTCAGACACAAAGCCATACCAGACAGGAAACTTCTGAAGGGAAGGGAGGGAAGATTTAAAGCACGGAGAGATAAAGCAAGACAGGACAAAGAGGAGAGTCGAGAGAGCATGAAAGCACAAAGAGAGAAAGTGAAGAGACTCAGAGAGAAGAAGCAAGAAGAAGAAAAGAGGGAGGAAAAGGAAAAGAAGATGGCAAAAAATACAATGAAGGAGAGCAAGAAGGACACCGCTTAGAAATGGAAGGAAAAGATAAAGCAAAGTGTGCTATATAGACAGCAGTGAAGAGGGTGAGGTGGATTACTGGTAAAATTAGAGGAATCAGGAGAGGGACTTTCTTTGTAATGTGATGTCTCCGGGGTGAAATGAAAGGCTCCTCAGGAAGGCATGAGCATTTAATTTGAGTTGGTCTGATTTTTATTTTATTTTTATGATTGAGCACTAGGTGATAGTGACTGTATGGTAGTGTTCTTTACTTCACTCATGATCAAGAGGATGAAAATCATTTGGACTTAAAAATGAGCAGACATGTGGATGTAAAATATTCAATAAAAAAACATGAATAGAAGGATCCTCATGTTTCCAATAATACATCTATTCGCAATGCGATGAATTTTATACTAAGTTGCACCAATAAATACTAGCTTTTTTTGGGAACATTGTTTAAGAAAACTATATGGAAAATAAATACAGCTGATTAGGGAACAAGCTTTGTTTTTAGAACAGGATCTTTTTGTTCATTCATCTTCATTAACCACTTTATCCTGGTCAGGATCACCGGGAAGACAATCCCCGGAACACTAGATACAAGGCAGGAATACATTCTAGGTGGTACACCAGTCCATTCACACACACACACACACACACACACACACTCACTCATTCACACCTAGGAGCAATGTAATGTCGACAGTTCATCTACTGGCATGTTTTTGGGAGGTGCAAGGAAACTGGAGAGCCCAGAGGAAATCCACATGGACACAGGGAGAACATGGGAAACTCAGGACAAGCAGTAATCTGAGTTCAGGATCAAACCAGAAACTATGGAGCTTCTTCTTTTATCTTTTATCTATCTTTTTCTTTAGATGAAATTAATAGTACTTCGTGGAATGATATTACATCTATACTGAATATAGCACTACTTGGTCACCAATTATTATTAGTTTTACATGATTTTTTTTTAAATGTAGTACAAAACAGTAGTACTAAAGCACTGTATCTGCTTTAGTCCATCAATTATCATTCATATTTCACCTTTTCATAACCCTATAAATACTGCTACCAAATATCTATATTGATTGAAACAATGATTGCTCACAACTATTGACTTTTCACACCATTATATCCCAAGTGTCAAAAACTAACATTGTAACAGCTTCAGAATACATTTTTAATGTGGTATTTCCTATTGGATTTTCTCAGAATCTAATTTCTTTTTATTACAACTACTGTATATCTTATTGAAACCAGCCTTCAGGATATTAGAGCTATTTTAAATTAAAGCTATTTCCATGGCGCATGAATCATTTATTTGCTGCTGTCTCAGGATGATGTTTATAGCAGACGTAGGACTATAGGTACAGTTATGACCTCTGGTGTGTGAAATACACAGCAAAACGACCGAAACCCAAAACAGTCAGACCAAACAAGATAAGTGAAATAAAATATGCAACAAAAACAGCAGCACTTGAGAAAACATGAAACACTATCAGATTTTAATCATTGTTTTTTGTTTAAAAAAAAAAAGAAAGCTATAAACAATAATTTGTTGATGTTAGGGTGCGGTGGTTGTGGTAATCTCACATCAGAAAGATCATATTAAAAATAAAAAATACTCTAAACTGTAGATTAGAGCTTGAAGATCTTTAGGCACCTAACTGGACCTCCAAACAATGACAGAATTCAGTTATTACAGCTTGAGCATGAAATCTGAAACATTCAGCGTTCCCAAGAGAACAGGAGGCTGCTCTTATCTGAGCAGAAATGCAGCTATAAAAATACCAACTATAACCACCAAACCCTGATGTATACACACCTCCTGCTCTTATTTACAAAAATCAGAAAGTTCACAGAACACTTGCTGAACAAAATCCTCTCAAATCCAATGTAAAGACATAAAAAAAAACAACAACTCCTAAGCATCACTCTCAGTTGCTTGCTGAATGAGGAATTCCATCTGAAGGTAACGGTGGGCGCAGGTGAGGTGGCAGAGCACCAGGAGGAGGCAAGCCAGAGGCATGGGGCATCTGTGGAGGGGCGTTGGGTGGAGGAGGGGGCATCCCTGGAATTCCTCCGGGTGGTGGTGGGGGCATGGCGTCAGAGGCCGCTTGAACACCGAGGCCTGTCATCAGGGGAGGCGGGCGCTTGATGGTAGCAGGAGCTGTCTGTCCGCCAGGCTGAGGCATAAGCTTCTCCATTTTGAAATGGAACTGAAGGAAAAACTAGAGAGAAAAACAGGAAAAGCAGTTCATATCTGAGGGATACCAAGCAGGACTAAACATTACACTTTGATCAATTTTATTTATCCACAAAGAGAAACGGAATAGAACTGCGACAGAATCAGCATCATCGCTGGGAGAAAAACACCTCCAGACTCTTACTTGTTTCGTTTCTCTGTTCCAGTGAGTCCAGAAGCGACTTTCTGATTTGTCTATCTCTCTGCTCGGGACCTGAAGCATGCAAAGAAAGAAAGTATTATTATTATTATTATTATTACTACCCAATGTATAAAAAAGCAACTGCACTGATATGGCTGGGTGATATCTAAAATAATAATGATAATCTCTTGCAAAAAAAAAAAAAAAAAATTGTGGTAACATTTTATTAGTCACAGTTCAATTTTAGAACAATTTTCATCTATAATTAAATGCCTCATAAATAAGTTAATTATCTATATAGCCTCCTTTTTCCTCCACTCTCATGTGATGATTTTATGAGGAATTTAGTTAAGCTGCTTGTTCAACCTTTGCTAAATAATTTGTAGCTATAATTTATAATTAAAATGTATTTCTGTTATACAGCTACATAATAAAATGTAAACATTGTTTTGGGTAATATTAGCTCAATTTACAAGATTGAGAGAAGAGAATCAAGCCTCTGTAGAATTTTTTTTTCTCCCCAAAACGAGTGATCACTGTCAAGGAGTAACACTGATTACATGCTGAACAGCACTGATAGCTGATTACATCATACCCAGCCCTAATCAGTACATCTAAACAGCAGCCTCAAGAATTCAAGAACATACTTTTAAACATACACTATATGGCCAAATGTATGTAGACACCTGACCGTCACACCCACATATGCTTTCTGACCATCTCATTCCAGATGTAGTCTCCCTTTGCTGTTATAATAACCTCCACTCTTCTGGGAATGCTTTCCACTAGATTTTGGAGCATGGCTGTGGGGATTTGTGCTCATTCAGTCACAAGAACATTAGTGAGGTGTTCGAGTTCATCCCAGAGGTGTTCAGTGGGGTTGAGGTCAGGGATCTGTGAAGGCCACTCGTGGTTTTTCCCATTTCAACCTTGCCAAACTATGTTTTCATGGAGCTTGCTTTGTACGCAGGAGCATTGTTATGCTGGAACAGGTTTGGGCCTCTTAGTTCTAGTGAAGGAAAATTGTAAAGCTACAGGATACAAAGACATTCTGTACAATTGTGTGCTTCCAACGTTGTGGCAAAAATTTGTGGAGGAACCACATATGGGTGTGATGGTCAGGTGTCCACACACTTTTGGCCATGTTCTGACATCATTTATACATTATGAATTTCATTTAATAATTAATTTTGTCTAAAAAGAATATTGGTGACTGAAAATAGACCTTAAATGCGATGGTTTCGTAGGGCTCAGCTGCCAGGAGCAGATACTGCCAGCGACGGTCTGGAGGCTCAATACGTTGCTCATACGCAGACATGAAACGGTGTCTTGGTCCAATTCCCTCTGCAATCTCAGGATAGTCAATCTGAAAAGAAAAAAAAGAAAACAAAAAACAAAACGCAATGTTCATCAGTGTCAATAAATAACGCTTTAAATAACGCTTTGTTCCAGGTTTTATTCAAATTACATTTAGTTGTCTGTAGTACCAAATACAGTACCTGAAAGAGCAGACTCTGTTGTCCAGTCTCTGGATCCCTCTGTTTCGTTACTGTCAATGAGGGAAGAAACAGAATGAACAAAATTTTTGTGAAGAGACAGCAAACACATTTTATACTGAATCAATTACAATTACAGCATTTTGGGCTTGTACCTTTGTAACCTGGTCGCCCGATCTTTACAAACTTCTTCACTTCCACCTTTACTTTCTCAGGCGCTGGTTGGGCCGGAGCCTCTTTGGCCTCTTTAGCTGCTCTTCGTGCTCTAGGAGAGGATAAATAACCAGGGTTAATGGTAGAATGGTATCTTGCTACTGACCATGCTGCTGTAAAACAAGAATTTCCCTCATGGGATCAATAAAGTATATCTATCTAACTATCTATCTATCTATCTATCTATCTATCTATCTATCTATCAAGGCAGAAAAGAGATGGTCTGAGAGACAAACGTATGACAGAAAACATGAAACAAAATGTGTAGATTTTAATGTGCAACCTGCGAGTAACTGAATAGTTCTGTGTTTGAAAAGTTCTGACGATGTACACAATATATCAGAAAAATGTGCTGTGATGTAATTCATGACAATATCCATATTATATCTTGTACCACAGTGCTGCTGAATTCTCAAATCTGATCTTTCAGATGGTGTTGATTAATTTTCTATAACAGGGCTCCGCCAGCTGCGTCAATTTAATTCAGATCACAGGGTTACATTAATGTGCTCATTCGAACACGGTATCGTTTCTATAGTAACAATTCATTCATAGGGGCTTATATAGCAGATACTCCACAATAATTTAAGGCTAATAATAAAAAAAAATACAAAAAAAAAAACCCATGATGATATTTAACAAAGGAAAAAAATTGTTAATATGGAGAAGTTTTCAGTGAGGATTAACATTTATGAAAGGAGTCTCCAGTGTCAACGGTATCTAACAGTACATTTCCCACTACAGGAAATTCTTCAGGACAGGACTTTGAGCTTTCCAGTTTCTCAGTAACATGACAAGCGGCTTTTTTTTTGTCTTATTAATTCAAGACTAAAAAAGAGAAGGTGTAAAGGATCGATTGTTTATAGTTGTTATAAGATATACAATAACAGAAGCTTGTCTTGTGTCATTTCTCATGGCACAACAGTTAATGTAACCAGAAAAGGATAAAAAATATGAAGTGTTGCTCAAAAATAAACTAAAAACTGCAATCATGGAAATTGCTATGTTATATGAGGAATGTTGTAAGTGGAAAATAAGTTACATGTAAACATTTTGAGATGCTATTCGTACAGCAAAATTTTATACTTACAAATTAGTCTGGTGCTTCTTTCCCTGTGTGTGAGCCAGATAACTCCCCTGCAGAAGAAGTCAAGAATCAAGTGAATATGGATAAGAGCCTATAAGTAATAAAGTAGATTAGAAAAACACTGAATTTTATTAATCATACCTCGTTATTATGAAGTGTGAGACACAGCTTGCACTCATAAGAGCCCAAATGGTTCTTCATGAAGTAAGGGTCCTTGTTGATGTCTATGGTTTCTAAAGCGAGTTGGCGCAGCCGTTCTCGTCGGTCCCGGTTGCTCTCGGAGGCCGAAGCCACTCCGCCGCTGCCGGTCTTTCCACCGGCTCTGTGCTGGAAGTCCATCTTTACAGAGCAGTGGACTCACCAACTGAGACTGGAGCTTTCCCTCTGTCAGAATTCACTCAGTGCTGAGCTCACCTACAAAATAACCACAAAGAGACACAAAATAAATCACAGAGACACATGATAAACCATGTATACACACAAGCTCGTACTGTTGTACACAGACAAAAACGAAGCAACTACACATTCTTGTTTAAACTGAATTTAAAATAAGTGTTTGGACATCTGTTTTTATGTAAAGGCCCTGAGAAGAATCAACATTGCTCCGTTTTTAGATCAAATATGATACAATATGGAGAAAACAACACTTCAAGCTATTTTCTCAATTTTATTTTATAGCATAGTTACAGTAGTTTGCATAAAATAAAATAACTAAGATAACAACCAGGCAAAACTACAAAACCTGAAGTGATTTGCCACATTCCAAAATAACTCATACACACTAGCTGCACTACAAAACGAAATTAATCATCTTCCCTGCACCCTATTTAGTGGACTACATGTTCAATTAGAAGGCGTTTGGATTCACGCGCTGTGTTTTCGGCTAACCGGCTAACGCAGCATGCTAACCCCTATTCATCCTGAGCCGCCCGAAAACCTTAAGGATTTCCGTGAAATTATATACAAACATAAACTTTAATCGCCTACTTCAAATAGTAAAAACAATAAACATTTCCATAGGAACATTATAACATAGATGTATATAAGGTTATTTTTATTATTTATTTGTTTAAGTACCTAAACGTCCACCTCGCGCTTGCCGCTGTAACCTGCGCAATGCGCATGCGCAACACGGTGCGTTTCCTCTTCCTGTTATTTTGACACAAAAACTTTATTCAACAGCTGAAACATGACCTTATGCCCCTTAATAAAATAACATCAGATCTGTTCATCTTTTTAGTGTTACTTGATTATAAACAATTCGCTCTTTGTAAGCAATCGTTAAAAGGACATAGAAACATCTGGATGCATTTGATTAACGCATTTTTAGTAAAAGGTTTAAACAAAAATAAAAAATAACCCGTAGAAATTATCTGACTTGTTAATGCAAAGCAAAAAGTAGAATATCTAGTCAATAATATATTGCTTATCGGTACATTTTTATACACAAATCGAATAAAATAATTTCAATCATATCTTACTGTTTCCAAAAAAGAAGGTCCGTTATTTTGAATCATGCAGGATTATGAAAATGACATTACTAAAAACATACATTTTCATAATCATGTTAAAGACTCATGTAGTGTTTTATTCCTGTTTTTTTTTTATTAAGAAAATATCCGATTAATTTTTTTTCTTATAGTTGTACTACTGCAGTTTGTCGTTATTTTAGGAACCCTTGTAACGAATGTAAACTCTTGGTTGCATTGTGTGTACTCAGCGTGGAAAATGGTGCGCATGCGCAGTGCAGTGCAGCTGCGGTCGAGGCGACCGAGGTCTCAGATACGCGTGCGTGGTGATCGTGCGCATGCGCGGTCTGAGTCGGGCATGGATTCAGAAGACGCGGATGGTCTGGTGAGCTCGCAGTGTGGAAGTTTTCCCAGGAACCGGGTGTGGACTCTGTCCACGAGCGAGGGGAAAAACGAAAAAGAGAAACAGAAGAGTTTTATGATTATGGATTATCCATGCTTATAGAGGACTATGTGTGATGGCTGAATCAGTGGAATATTAAAAAATGGATCAACTGGGAAGGATCATCCCTGGAGATCTGTGTGTAAACTGAGTGGGTTAAGTTCAATCAAATCGGCAGAGCATTAACGTTAACATTAACATTAGCAGGATGGTGTTAACCATCTAGCTAGCAAGCTGTAGGAAAGTTAGAACTAGACCTAGTTGTGATAATGCGGTTTAATGAGAAAGAGCTGGTGTTCCTGAGCCGCCAGCCGTCAGAGAGAGCGGCCGAGCTGGGCATGAAGGGACCAAAGAAAGGCGACGGTAAGATGTGAGCTCCAACAAGCCCACTGCATCTTACCGACCTGTATCATCCTGCACTGTGCAACTGCCTTCAGCCCGGCGTTTGTTTGTTTGTTTGCTTGCTTGATTGCTTTCTTGTGTGTTTGATTGTTTGTTTGCTTTCTTGTTTGATTGCTTTCTTGTGTGTTTGATTGTTTGTTTGCTTTCTTGTTTGATTGCTTATTTGTGTGTTTGATTGTTTGCTTGCTTGTTTCTTTGTCTGTTTTAATAACGCCTCTCTTTCTTTCTTCCTCGTAGTTATGAAGAGGAGGCTGGTCAAGCTTATAGTCAATTTCCTGTTTTACTTTCGCACCTATGAGGAGGAGGTGACAATCTGACCTTCCTGTGTTATTTTAATAAAATTTCTTTTTCCATCTACATTTCCGATTTGCATGATAAGAAGATATAATACTGAGAAATGTATTGTATACTCGCAGCCAATTGGAGCTTTGCTTCTGGAGCAGTGTCGAGTGGAGAGAGAAGATGACCTTGCCTTCTCCATCAGTGAGTGAAATATTCTGCATTATTATTTTAAACAAGAACTAGCTTTTGGGAATAAAACACAACAGTACATGCTGTTTACAGGAAAGATAATCAACAATGAGCTGGTGTGAGACAGCTCTGAAGCTGATTCATTTCCCAGCACCAGCACCAGCATGTCCCGAAGTGTTTTATTCCTCTTATACCACAGCAGTTTGCCAACGATTGCTATTGTTTAGCAATAAAAGAACAACACATCACACTTTTTCATCTGTTTATAGACGTGTTTAATGTTGAAGCATTTCTGAGAAACAAGTTAGTTCCTGTTATCACTTACATAAACAGTGGTTTCCCTCACCAGCATCTCTTTTTTTTTTCCATCTCTTAAAGTTAAGACGTAAAAAAAAATATTTTCATGGCAGAAAAAATACTCCTTCCATAAACTCCATTACTAAACATCTCTTTATGGAAAACATCACCATATCAACAGTTACACACATTTTTTTTAAATCCCTTTATGCTGTACACGTACCTGGGTAAGTTGTAGCAATAAAAATGATAAAGTTCATGGCTATAAACCTTTCAACCGGAACTACAGTCAGAGCTGCTGTGCTAGAAAATTAATCAGCTTCTTCTGACCATTATTCATATTCATGCCTTCAGCAGTGCTGTGGTATAATATTAGTAATTTAAGATAAATAATCACTGTCTATGCCACATACTCTGGAGCATGTGCAGACAGGTGTATTTGATTTGGCTCATGCCTTTTCTAAATAAACAGACTCTTGTTCCCATTTATTCCTTTGTTCTGCTCAAACGTCCATACATTTTCAATTTTCTATCATCAGCTTTCCTAGATGAGGCAGAGAGAAAGTACCTGTTTGAATGTAACTCTCGGGAGCAATGCGTGGAATGGATGGATGCTATTATAAAAGCCAGGTTTGCACTTTTTTTTTTTTTAAAAAAAAGCACTTTGCACGCACTTCATGCTGGTCACATAGTGTTTCCATTCGCCATGTGTTTTTCTCCTGCAGCTATGAGTTTATGCGCAAGAACCTCATCTTCTATCGATCTGAGATCCATCGACTGACTGGCAAGGTAAAGGACAAGTCCCTAATGCTCAGTGATTCACATGTTTTCCCAAATACAGTATAATTCATGTCCGGTTTTTAGTTTTCCAGTTCAGTGTTTATTAATATATGATTTAATAATAATCATGATAATTTATATAGCGCCTTTCATAAAGGTTGTGTTACTGAGTCCAGTTCGGTTTTGTTCTTGATGATAGGACCCGCTGGAGCAGTATGGGATTTCAGATGAGACACGCTTCCAGGTGAGCAGTGCGCTCCCTCTTCCACCGCCTTAACGACGCTCGGCGAGTCGGTGCTTCGATCTGCTTTGTGCGGAACATTTTCATTTTGAACGACTCGATACACTGCTGTCACTTTTCTCTTCGTATGGGATCATGGGGTCACAACACTTTTCATTTTATTGTTATGTGAATAGAGTGAAAAGGCTACTATCACTGTGTATTATTAATTATCGTACTGTTAGGAATGTGAGCTGAGAATGAGCCAGTAGCAGTGTGTTTTAATGAGATCATTCTTTTTTTATTCACTTTCAGTGGTAGCTGCCTGTAAGTTTCACACGTATCAGTAAAAAAAAAAAAACCCACAGGTTCGTTTGGTCACTGCTGTATGCGGAAGCAGTTTGGTCGTTTGTTGTGGGTGCGGGGGTGTCTGGTAAGTTTCACTTCGTGAAACTGTGTGTGCCCTGCAGCCCTGTTTTGCATGATGTGACACACAGAAACTTGCACTGAACCACTTCCTGTGATTAATATGTGACTGTACGTGGCAATTCTATTGTGGTTTGTCTGTTGGGTGCAATAAATTATTTTATCAAGCCTAATATTCACTGATTAGGTACAGTAGAATGTTAGCTCAGCTCAGTCTTAATTTTGAACTAATTTTGCCTTTAATTTTTTAATTTGTAAATTCATGCCTGCACAGAGCAAAGCTACTAAACTAATTATTTGCATCACCAGACATTTGATTAGTCATCATCATTACAATCATTTGCATATCATGGGTATTAAGTGTAATACTAAGCATTATACTATCTTAGGGAAAGAATTCACCAAAAAAACATCTGATTTACAGATATTTGATGTTGGACATTTGCTCCTTTTGTTTGAATTTATTTTCTCACTGTGTAGAATTATAGTACGATGTCAATGGTGGAAAGTAGTGTGACAGCCCAATGACCTGGTTTTATTGAGTGCAGGTGGAGGACATTTTGTGTAAAGTAAAGCTGCTGGGAGATTCAATATTAGATGTGGATTTGTCTTAGATTCTGACAAAATCTGAATCTAACACAATGGGGTAGGCTTTTGCAAGATAATGATTTAAATGTCTATACTCCATAAAACACTGTGATGATATCCAATGACGTTTATTCCAGCTATATTACCAGATCTGCCGACCTCTATGCATTTTGTATAGGAGCTCCGCAATTTAACATCAGAGTATGCTGTAGTACGACTGATGAATTGCACACGTGTATTGAACTCTCAGACATTAACTGATACTGCCTAGAAGCCCTTCCCTGTATCTCGCATGCTCTTCGAATCACCAGTGTGATCAAAAAAAAATATCAGTATATGTTCAATTTGGCTCATATTAGACAAGTATATATGTAAGATCAGTTAACTATATTTATTAGGGATGCCACTGAAATATTACAGCCCAAAATTGTTTTCAGTTTTCAGCCATTGAGTATTCCTGATTGTCTCTGCCAGCAAGCAGTTCCCGACTTTACGGCTGGTAATATTTAATCTTATCACGCCCTCCCCTACTCTCATTAAACCTGGTGTGCTGCCAATGCTTGTTTCCCTGTCTTTTCAGGCCACCGTTGCTGGATGATTAAAATCTTTTTTTTTTTTTTTTTTTTTTTTTTAAAGATAATGACAGACTGAAAGGTTCTTTAAGGAACTGAAAATGAAGCCACAGTTTGTCCATGGCATTGCTCCGAGAAGCCTTTTCAGGCATCTTCATTTTTAAGAGTGTATGAAATGGCATGACAATGTAGCATGTTATAACAGCAGTATAACAGCACAGAGAGGCTTATTTTTCCTACAGCTGAAAAAAAAACCTCACACTGAATGCCTGAGGCATAGTTAGTTCCATTCAGTTGCATTAACACTCATTTACAGAGAAATGTCTTTCCAGCTGTCTGTAAGTTTGTCTATCATTTTACAAATAAAAAAATAACTTGTCTTATTTTTCTAATAAAGCCTTTCCTGGAAAATTCTTTTGAATATTTCTTCCTGAGAACATCCACAGTTAAGTCAGTCACAAACTCAGTTTGTCCTGTATGAAGGACAAGCTTGTGGTTTAACTGGAACTTTTCATTCGTAAAACAAAGAGTGCACTGACTAAGAGCTGACGTTTCGGAGTAAATACACAACCATTGCACTTGACCCATTGGAGGCATTCGAGTCTTATATATTTCCAAGTACTGGTCTTGTTCTGTTCCTGTTTTTATGACGCTGAAAGCAATGAGGAGATGGATGGTTAAATAAATTAGTGCATTTCAGCATTATCTGAGCTTATCTTAGCAGATCATTGTATGCAGCTGTATGCAAAAGTTTGCTTTTCTCACGGATTCTGGATGGAAGAAGGACAAGAAAAAACGTCAGTTATAAAGCCATATTTCAAGTACTGTATCAAAATGCTTAAGCACTGTAATTTTTTAATACAATTTTTTTAATCTGATGTCTACATTGCTGTGTCAGTAAAAAACGGGCAGAATTTAGACTTCCAAATATTCAAAAAAGTTAAATATTAAAAAAAAAAAATTGTATGTCAATACAGAAGTTCATAATGGAGCACGTTTTGTATAAAAACCATAAAGGATGCTGTCTAGTGTTATGTGCAGAAACAGAAGTGAGTACAAAAGCAGTTCTCCAGATGACCTTTGACAAAGATGCTTGGACAAACATACTAGCTAATTTCCTTATAAAACTGTGTAACAGTGTGTTTAAGAGAACTGGTGGCCACATCAAATATTGATTTGGTTTAGTTTATTACTGCTTATTCCAAAGCACTGTTGAATTCTCTATTCTGATTGTTAAGAATGATTCATTTTCTATAACAGCATCTCTGATAGTAGTTCTGGCTGTGTGGCAAATCACAGGTTTATATTAATGCGCTCGTTCTAATACATTATCGTTTCTATAGTAGCTGCTAATTCAGAGACCTGGCATGGTGGAACGCTCCACAAAATCCAAAACTAATAGTAAATAGATTATAAAATGTGTTGTTACGTAATGAAGAAATATAGACTTGTTGGAATGGTGAAGTTCCCTGTTAGGAGATGTTTATTTAATATTTATGAACAGAGTCTCCAGCGTTAGCGTGTTGTGACAGTAAGTTTTCCGCCACAGGACAGTCTTCAGGAGAGAGAACTCTGTAACATAAGCTATTTTTTTGTCTTATTAACTTCAAGACAGGAAAAAATAGAGGCTGGTGAGGGAATGAATGTTTATAGTAAGTGATAACAGGGGCAGTTGTGGCCTAATGGTCTGAGAGTCGGACTTGTAACCGGAAGGTGAACCTGAAGGTCATGGGTTCGAGTCTCAGGTCCGGCAGGGATTGTAGGTGGGGGAGTGAATGACCAATGAATCGCTCTCTGCCACCCTCAATACCACAACTGAGGTGAGACCCTTGAGCAAGGCACCGATCCCCCAACTGCTCCCCAGGNCTTCACTTCACTTCACTTCACTTCACTTCAGGAAGTAACTTATTTTGCAGCTGTTCCACAGCATTAAATGTAGCTAATTAAAAAGTACATGTTTTTAATTAATACAGAATAAAGGATGTAATCATTGGCGAATTGCTGTGGTATAAGAAGAATAAAACACATTGGGACGTGCCATATTACCCACCACTCCTTGTAGCCAATTTATTATATGTAGAAACAGTTCATTATTTTTGGAAGGCATCTTTGCTTCACAGAATTTCTAAAGGAAAGAAAACTTTTGAGCTGATATTTAGATTTTTTAAATTGTTAATTAATTCAGTTTTCTTAAAATACCCTGTCTTTACGTCCTTAAAAAGTTTATGCCTCTGAAGTTGTTTCTCTTCTAAACTCTCTAATCAATGTGCTGTACCTGCTTAATAAAAACAAGCAGCTCTATCAGACAATATGGCGGATCAATCGATCAGTGCAGCATCGCATGACGTCAGTTGTGAAGCCCTTTATCACAGAACATAAGCAGATGGGACAGACGGGCTTGAGACGGGGTCCATACGACACTAAAGGAATTACCACTGCTGATATTCTACTGGAAATAGTCCCATAGATGTGAACCCAATAGTCTGGCTTTTGTGCCGGGGCGGTGAGGATGATCTGGTAACAAACACCCTGCTGAATTATTTACGCACGGATTCTCGTTAGGTTTGATAACGTGCGCAGTAGTGCATCCGCCTCTTCTGGCACGGATCTACAGCAAACCACTGAAGGAGCTCACAATGGAAATTGATTCTTCTCCTTCTCACTTCCTGTCTGTTGTCCGTGGAGACACGTGACTGCACTTGTGATACAAAAGGAGCAAAACAAAAGGATTCTGTGGTGTCTGTTGTGCAGAAAGCCTCTCAGGAGAAATATGGAGGTTTATTTGTGCAAATGATACATAAAAAAAGGGTGCCTCATACTCGGAATGATTCATTCCTGTTGCACTTAATGTGTCCCAGGGCTGCTCTATTAAAAGAGCAATACTGATAACCTTAGCAACACATTAACTAATGGCTAAAGGCATAGCCAAAAATAGCTCTTTGGTAAAATGAGTGTCCTTTCTCAAATGGCTGATCTGGATCAGCTTCCTTAAATTACAGTTCCCATTAGAGAAGCTGCAAAATCAATAGCTAAACTCATTTAGTGAAATAGGAAGTTCTAATAGAAGGTAACTAGGCTGAGTGTCAGTATCAGTATCAGTTTTCCAAATTTCAACACATTTTTACAGAAATGTATATAATTAAGTGAATGTGACTGGATTGGTAGGATTGTAATAGCTCATTTTTTAAGCTTGAAGTGAGCAGTGTCGGCTTCTCACTGTCAGCTCACTTCAAGAACTAAAAGTGAAGCTATACTCAAAGTGAGATTCGGAAGTCTTTCAGTTGAAAACCCAAGCCTTTGTGCCTTTTATTGAAAAGTACATAACATTAACATTGTCAGTGCATTAGCAAAATGAATACAGGCATAAATTTATCACCTACTAGAGAAATGTGTCCATGACCACATCTGCTTCCATAATTTCCTCAAATCACTCAGTGCTGTTTTCACCTTAAACAAGTTTCTACTCATCAGGTAACAAGAACAAGATTAAAATTCTGAACTAAAACAGCATAGTAATGTTGTGCTCCTCCTGCTGGATAAAAGAAGTAACAACACTGGTTAAAATACTGCGCTGGGGTTAGCAACTGCAGATTTATATTATTCAACCAAGTTTAAATAATTTAGGATTTATGGTTGACAGTTGCATCAAAAGAATCTTGCTATAAATAGTGGTTATTTGATTTAGCCTTCCTGTCAGCTCAAACCAGTCTGGCTATTCTCTTCTGACCTCTCTCATCAACAAATCTGGAGATGTGATGAGTGTTTGACATACAGAGAGCTGAAAAATGTTAAATGTATGTGTAGTGTAAGCACAGAGAGTGAATACTGCTTCTAAGAACAGAACATGGAGACATCTGAGGAGTTACGTACATGTTCTGATGTCAGACAGTTCAGCTCAAATACACTTGTTAAGAACTAGAGGAGCACACGGCTCATTGGCAACACTTCACTCCTAATCAGTCTTTATCTGCATCCTAACTCAGTTTACCACTCGCACCCTGGCTATAAAGAGTGCTGCAGCAGCGTCCTCAAACTCACGCATGTCCATGCTCGGGCCTTCCTGCTCCCTGCTGGCACCGCGTGTCTTGGCCATGGCCCGCGCCAGCTCAGCAGGTGAGATCTTGGCACTGGCCTCTAGGTAACGTGTGGCGTCAGGCCCATGTGAGGTGTCCAGGGCCTCTCGCAGAGCGTTGAGGACAGCATCACATAATTCCCGTTCCGCAGGCCGCTCGGGACAGCGCGTGACGGCAGCATACAGGCATCGTGCTCTATGTACGTACTCGGAGAACGCTGCGCACGTAAGCACCGCCTGCCTGAAGAGCTCAAAGGGCACAACCTCGTAATCATGGCACCGCAGGTGACGCAGGAGCGGGGCAGCCGCTGTCTCCGACAGGCCACTGTCACCACACACACACCGCAGCATCTCAGTGTAGAGGCGGCCCTGGACTCCACCAGGTACACGCCGGGCGGAGCCACACTGACTAAGCAGATCATAAGCCACACGGATGTTGTTGTGGAAGGCAGACCTGAAAGTGATCATAGATGCTGGTAAGGGTGTGTTCCATTCAGATAGGAAACAAATTATGCAAGCATGGGCTTATCAATACACCTACAGTCAGTTCCAGAATTATTGGCACCCTTGCTATAAATGGGTGAAAATGGTAATGAAAAAAATGCTTGGAAATGATTGAACAGAAAGTATGACAGAACTCTAACCTTTAATAAAGGTAAATTTATTCTAAGAATTTTTTTCATAATTATTGGCACCCCTCTATTTATTGATTTGCTCAATCTCCGTTTGCCAACGTAACAGCACTGATTCTTCTCCTGTAATGCTTGACGAGATTGTAGAATGCACAGCAAGGAATCTGAGACAGTAAGGTAATACAGAATCTCTCCAGATCATCCAGGGTCCTCAGTCCTCTCTTGTAGATTTATATCTTCAGCTAACCCACATGTTTTGGTTCAGGGGACTAGGATGGCCCTATCAAAAGCTTGATTTTACGGCCACTGAGGCATTTTTGTGGATTTGGATGTACATTTTGGATCAGTGGATATATTCGGGTGATGAACTATTTTCAGCACAAGCACTAAGGCTGATGTAGTAGTGGTGTGGCATGGCATGGTGTGTTAGTGTACGAGATAGCAGTACTAGTGTTTTGCAGATGTACAAGAACACAAGCCATGACCATGCCAGTGTCGCTCACTGCTTAGCTTGTCGTGGAATTCTTTCAGCTAAAATAAAAATTTCTCAGAGTCTTGGTGTCTTGATGCCAAAAAATAGACTTCATGGTGAAAAGCAACAAAGCCGAGTTAGCCTGCAGAGTAACTGATGAATCTGATCTCAACGCAGCCTTTTATACATTTTCAAATGCATATCTCTCTAGGCAGAATTTTCTCTTTACACAAACAGCTAGCATCTGTTGGCTGTCCGCCACCTTTATTTTTCAGTTTTAATGGTGGTGGAAGACCTGATCTCTATGGCCCTGGTACATCCTTTCACCACCGGCCTTGGCATATCCGTTCACTCCATGTTTTTCAGACACTGAGAAACTCCAGACATTGATACCCACCTGTACTTTGCACACTTAGCTCCTGAAGTTTAGATGACCTTTTACATGAATATGATATTGCATACTTATGGTTACATATGGGATTATCTTGATGATTACACTGATTACATAATTAAGTATTCCATAAACTGAGTATGAGAATGATCCACTATCCAAATAAGATATAAGAGTTGGTGCTATAGTTGTCTCTTTCCCTTGATGGATGGGATATAGTTAACTGACAAGCTGTGCAGGGAAACATATGGGAATTTATATAATGAAGTATACCTAAAGTATACCTTATCTTTCTGTGTGTGCTTGTATCCCATGATTGACAGCTAAAAGATAATCCCAAACACTCCTACCACTCGAGACAGTGCTAAGTGAGAGCCCACACCTCTGTGAGTGATGCGCTAAGCTCAGGTGCCAGAGCGCCTTGTTCAGCTGCTGCTCCTCCAGCGCGTCCTGATATTTTCCATCTCCATCTCTTCCTCCATCACCATCTCCTCCATCACCTCCTCCACTGCTTTCAGTCTCCGACGCCTCGTTAGTGAAATGCTCAGCCAGAAATCCTATCGGATCCTCCGGTCGGGCCTCCACCAGCTTCAGCAGCGCGCCCCGGAGCAGCGCGCCCACTCCGGCCTGGGACAGAAACTCCTCATCGCTCTCGGCTTTGGCTGATTTAGGCTCCGCAGCGACCCCTGACCGCCTCTTTTCAGCCATTAGAACAAACTTTAAACCTTATAATACAGTGCTGGACTAATCACTATTAAATATAATACATATCAGTTAAATTATACGAGATAAAACGAACCCTGTTTTATTTTGGTTCATGCTAGATGGTATGCTAGACATCCGCAGGTAATGAAACAGTGTTGCTATGGACACCGCTGCGGACATGCGCAATTGCGGCGTTCGAAAGGTCACGCGCCAATCTCTACCAATCCCAAATGCCTCCCAACTTCCTACGTAGTGTATACGATCACAATAACTTCCGCATCCTATGTAGTGCACTAGTGTGAAACATGAAGCCGTTTGGGATTCGGCCACAACCTAGCATGAGAAATCAGTTAAAAAGCGAATTTGCCAAGTGCGTTTTTGTATTTTACTGCGCTTGAATTGTTTCGAATGTATTTTTATTAATTCAGTTTACAGAGTTCCATAAAACAAAACAAACAAACAAACAAAAAAATATGAAACATATTAAAAATGTTATTAAACTAAAACAACAGAGTCTACTTTATCTGTTGACTTGATTTGTTCATTTAGAACATTTTCGAAAATTAACCTACATAAACATTAAAAAAAATTATTATAAAACACTATAAAAAAAAAGTTCCTGAATTATTTTTTCCCAAATGTACGCACATGTTCAGAAGAATACAAAAGTTTGTATCCCCCATAGTGTTGGATAAAAAAAATTAAAATGTGTTTCTAAATATTACAATTTATCTACTAAAATAATAGAATAGGTTTTTATTTTAAAACAAACAAACAAACAAACAAAATAAACAACTGTCTATGGAGGCAAGGGTATGCACATTAGCAGAGTATCTTTTTTTTTTTTTTTTTACAAACAAACTGGATTTATATGAACACATTTCTTGTGTAAATGCAGGAACGAATGATTTACGAATAAATCGATTGTTAGCCCTGTCTGAACATAACTCCTGAAATCCTGACTGTATAATCTTATGTTTTATGGAGCAGTAACTGGACTCATTTCTGATTGTTTGAAACAAAAATGTTTATTTTGACATCACAAAGCCCAATTTTCTTTAAAAAAACAAAACAAAACAAAAACAAACAAAAAAAAACACTGTCAATAAAAAAAGTTTCATGAACATTATAGCACTTTCATCAAACAGTTTCTTGCGTGTGTATTTTGCTGCTGTTTATGTGCACTTTGTATAGATGTCTGATCAATACAATCAGACATTTGATCCTTCTGGAAAGACTTCAAATCACTAACATTTGCAGTTACATCATTTCACTGCTCTGATTACATTTGTCCTACTTCTAAATCCACAAATTATATCTGACCAAAATACTGATATACAGTACATCTGTAGTAAAATTGTTCCTCAAGGGTTCTTTGGGTGTTTAAGGGCTCTAAGCTCTACTCGTACCCTCTGGAGACTCAAACCAAAAAACCCTCAAAAGACTGAGATGTAACCTTAATGTTTAATATTAGTATAGTTATCAACTTTATAAAGTGCATTTTCAAAACTAACAATATTTTTGAAAGTTTTGAACCTTCCTGCATACTAATATTAATATTCATGCTTCAGAGTAGTTGGTTAGGAAAAAAAAAACAAAAAAAAATCATCCTAAGTATTTTTAAAATACAAACATCAGTAAATGATTTATTCTCCCTTTTTGACTAACTAAAAGAGTTGTATAGCATCAATCCACAAAGGAACCCATTTCCAAAATTGTGTTAGTATTGTTTAAAGCACAACAGATTAAGATGTTTTAATAGATAATATTCTCTGAGGATTAATTCAAAATTCTGTCTATTAGACAGTGATCACTCAGTCATGGGATTTTTTTTTTTTTTTTTATCTGTCAACATGCTTTTGGTCACTGGCTCCGTTACACTCAATGCAGTGGTACGCTTTGGTGATGATGTTGTTGCTCCCCTTTGTGGCTACAGGACTGTGAACCTTCTTGTCTTGACAAACTGTGAAGCTTTTCTGCATCTTGTACTCGAGCTGCATGTGGTTTTGAGGGGGAAGTCCGAGGCAAGCCCTGCGTGACAGAACCCAAGATAAACATCCCATTTCAGCAACACTGCACTGCGAAGCACATCCCCTTAGTCTCAGTTTATTATTAAGTTATTCAGATTAAAGCATATTATTCATTATTTACTAGTTTCACTGAAACTAATAGTAAAAATGTATGTAAGGGTTATCTTTATATACAATATACTGTGTATCTACTGTAGCTGCATACATCTCTATATACACACAGGATGAACCACAAGCATGAAAACGGCTTCCATAAGTATCAATAAATATTGTTTATATTTGTTTATATTACTAAAACGAGGATCAGATGCCCAAAATCTTACACATTTTACAACTGTATTGCTATAAAATCAAAACAAACAGATCATGATGGTGAACATCTCTATGACCCTTGAACACACAAACTTTCCTGTACCTCATGACATTTTCGATGCAGGCTCGTTGGCGGAAGAACGCGTTGACCACCGGTGCCTTGGGCGGTACAAGAGGGGCCTTGCAGAGGAAGCTGAGTAGGGACAGAACACTGTGGAAGGACTGGAAGGAGGAGTCCTGCTGTGTGCGGAACGTGATTCGCTGACACAACTCAGTCAGAATGACCAGGTCCAGAATGATGGGGCTGGCCAGCAACGAGTCCTGTATAATAATAATAATAATAAAAAATCTTTAAAGAAATGCGAATGTTATCGAGACACAGCTACATGGAAATCTATGTCTAATATAAAGAAAGGAAAATTGGTTGTCCAGGTTTTTACATTATGGTGGTTTAAAAATACCATACCTTTTTAATCTCTACTAACTTAACATTTCAATAAAGAACTCATTCAGCAAGAATTAGCACACTAGTCATCCATATACATGTCCAAAATCAGCTCAAGATCATGCACTTCGTAAGTGACCCAGTGATGAACTCACCTCACAAGTGTTGTGGAGAGCAATTGTGTTTGTGCCACCCATCATGATCTCGGACGTGTACTCATCCATTGCTCGTTTGCTGTCTCCCACATAGGGAACGTACTTAATGACCACCTAGAATGACACAAATTCTACATGTCACAACTCAAAAGGCACGCAGGACTCCACCCATCAAATTACGGACACACAATGACATAATTAACAACAACTGAGTTGGTCAGCTGCCATTACCTGTTACCATGTGAAGGATAATTTATGAATCTTAATCTATTACACGTTCAATAGCAATACACATTAAATAATTTAAACACACATGTGCTGTACAATTAATCATGATTGCAAATTTTATGCTTTAAATCATTCAATATTTATGTTGTAACTAATAGTTTGGTTGGATAAAATATAAAAATCACAATATCGTTTTAAAACGTTATACAACTTGTGCTATATGGGACAGACGTGGGACCACAAATGCTGCCCAGAAATGAAGCCAACCTAGGGAACCTTTTCCCCAAATAGAAATGTTATGGTATGAAGTGTCTAAAATATTGCACTGTATATTGCAGTATAAGGTTTAACCAACTACTGTGCTGTAAAAATATCACAGAAATCATTCTTACACAGTGGTCAGGCTTCTCTCCAGGCTTGTAGAGCACTGGATTGGACTCCACCATGTCGTCCACCACATTGCTTTTGGAGATCTCTTTAGAGCGGAACTGCTGTGGGGCAGACAGGTTCATGCCATCGTTGTTTCCTAGGTGATTGTAGCTCACAATGGAGGTTGGCTGCAATGAAAAGGAGACACACAGTAACGCAGCTAGTAGAGGATTCCTATCCTGAAAACATGCTGCAATGACACGAACACTGACTAAAATGCACATTAAATAACCATGTCTCCCTTACCTTGATTCCCGCACTGACTAGGAAATCCACCAGAACTGACTTCAGTTTCGTCTGGCCTGATTTGAAGTCGTCTCCTCCTATGAAGACCCCTTGCTGGACGGCCATTTCTACAGCTCCAGGTACGAAAGTGTTCTGAGGGGAGCCGTTGATGTAGGCACAGCCCTCCAGAATACTAGCCACCGCAAACAGGGTGGATGGAGATACTTCTCCTCCGTTCTATAAAGAAGAAGAGATGGAGTTTGAAAAAGTGTCATTGGATTCATTTATCTGGGAAACTGTTAACCAGTACATCAACCTTTAGTTGGAGCACAGCCACTGATATTGTTAGACATTTTTGGTGATTACTATGCCTGTCATAATCTGTCACTACTTACTTACTGTAATCACTGTAACAAGCAGCAGGTTTTTCATGCTCTATATAAAACAGTCAGTATTAGTATTAGTCACTATTGTTTAATTTGGGCACTTGCCAATTCCCAGTAAAAAGCTTTCCCCTGTCAGGTGAAAACTACCAGCCAGGAAGTGTGAACGCTAACATGTTTCCACTAAGAAACGGGAAGTTAGTCAACCCCATGTTTTTGAACTTCTGCTCATTCTGCATCACACGGACACAGAGGAAAGTGCTATCTACTCTTTTCTGCATATTTGAGCTCACAGATGTCGACGATTGGCTATTGTCCCCTTGACTGAAGAGAGTGTACGCCATCCCTCTCACACACAGAGCATAGCTAGCTTTACTCCACTGACTTCCAGCATTGGGTGGCTGTGGCATTGCCAAGATTTGAACCCGAGATTTCCTGGTAAACTGTTGCACCACATTTTTAAGGAATGACAAGTCTGAACAGACAAAAAAATAACTTAAAAAAAGAGTAGTTACAGAGTATAAATCAAGTATTTCCGAGGAATTTCTCATAATCCATGGTTTCACGAAATTATGAT